>CEMT01386182.1:0-18662 GCA_900068985.1 Pterula multifida
GTAAAAAGAAAATAATATAATGGGGTTACACCTTACAGACCAGATTAGAAAGCAGACTCTCAAGTCGGTTCTAATAGGTGTAGGCGCCCTCCTCTGTTTCGCTGCATCCACTTTCATTCCAGGAGGCAGTGAGTATAATTCTATTGAAACCAGACCACCCTTCAAGCTGAAAGTACAACGTACAGTGCTCGTGGTAGGAGGCCTGCTCAGCGGTGGTACTCCTTTGCTTGGCATGGCCCATTAAGCAAGTCCAAGGCATCACCGATGTATGTTACGCTGTTTGCCTTTTAATAGTAGCTTGCAAGCTGATCCGACACATCTCTGCAGCTGCGCTCGGCCATCAACGATCTCAAGGCTCAGATTGAGAAGGCCAGGGACACTCAACACAAGCTCGGAATGTGCGCACTCTCATTTTATCTAATCTCCTTGCTTCATCGTTCTGTCCCAGTTTGCTACCGCTGATGGAGAAGATCGCTATGAGTTTGACCAACATAGTCACCATTTGGAAGGACATCACCCAAGGCTTGAACGACGTGAAGGCATGGCATGCTTTGATGGCCAGTCCATCGCTACTGCATGCCACCAAATCACAGCTCACCACCAGTTGGACAGGGATAAAGGATGCAGTCCAGAGGTACATGGATGCCGTCACACCCAAGAACAGGTAATCATAAATATCATCATTTCTCTATTCTCTGTGTTCCAATGTTTAACTTTCTCTCCTCGCTTTGGGGATCTTCAGTGATGTTTCGTCACTGTAACATTTGCCATTTTATTTTCCAACATCATCTGTGAAAAACTACAAAAAAAGATTTGTTGCTTTGTAGCTTTGTAATTTGTACAATGTACCAGATATACACCTAGTTTTAGTAAGGCTATATATATCACTCTGTCACGTTCCCTGAAGTTGCTTCACAAGCTATCTCTGTCAAACCCTGGGTTTCACACTGAGCAACGATTAGGCTGATGAACACGATTCTTGCTGTTGACGAGTGGATAAGGTTCTATTCCGCTTAATATTATTAGCTCTCGATAATTCAGAAATTACTAGGCACGCTGAAACTGTATTCGGGTTTCCCCGTTTGGGTGATTCCCGCTACTCAGTTTCTCAGTGACCATTATCAGAGGTGAAGACCATGCAACTCACCAGTGGCACGAGACATGTTTCCTTGTCCAACAAATCATGACCTGCACGAACCAGTACTATGCATGCATCTTTCGAGTTGACCTTTAAAATGAATATGCTCGAGCTGTAGATCTCTCGAAGATGTGACTGCTGTTCCTACATAAGTACATGGCGGCATCTCTGCGGTCTACTGCCAGTCACAGTTTACTGCCAATCTACAAGTGAATAGTAGAGGCACAAAGGATGTACAGGGATGACGCGATACAATTCCGATCCACGACGTCTACCGCTACCAAGTGATACATTCCGCTTCCGAAACACTGCTAAATATAATGATTCTATCCCAGCCCGTGCATGTTGTCACTAATTAACTGACTCCTTCATCTCCTCCGTTGGGAACTTAGCAAACACATCCTTCAACTTGTCGATAGGTGTGGCTAAAAAGCCCGCTAGTGTCTCCAAAGGAGGTTGATTAGGAAAACTAGGGTGGGCTCTATTTATATCGAGAATAAAATGAGTATCACAATGCATATGTGCAGATAAGCTGAAGAGTCGCACCTGGTAGGAACAAATTTCTTAGTCCTAGTGAAATCCGCTGCAGCTTTCCTGCTTGCTTCGATGCCGAGAGCTGGTTCAAGAAGAGGAAGGTCCTTCATTTCTTCCTCATCATTGTGGTGATGCAAGTGGTCCATTACTTGTTTGAGAAGGCCAGTATATGAATCAGTTGCCGGAGTGAGCGACTCAAGCTTGTATAGCATCTCTTTGACAGTCTAAAAAAACATCTCCGTCAATTACTAGCTGGAACGAGGGCTGAGAGAAAAATGCATACTTGATGCTCTTGACGGTCGTGGTTGGCAAGAGCCAAACCTTTCTCGCCAAGATGTCTCTCCATAAGAGGATAAACAACGATTTCTTCTCCAACAGCATGTCTAGCGACCTCCCAAATAAGCTGTCGCGCCCAACGCTCTTGAGCGTCCGCGTTTCCGGCAGCTTTCACATATAAGTCGTAGTACTCGTACATCTACCCCAAAAGAAGCTAAATACAGCGTCGGTGGATTGCACGATCACTTAAACATACCTCCTGATGGTCCTCCTTGATGGATTCGGTAAGAGTCTGTTGTTTAGGTTGTTGGGACATATTTCTAATGAAAACTGCAGGGGAAACGTAGGGCACTGGTATCAAAGCTCTAGAAGATGAGAGAAGGATACGAGGGGAGATGATGGTTCTGGTTAACATTGCGAGTTGGCGTGACTAGCAGCTAATATGCGAACGATGGTTGGTTGATGACGTTTCTCTGAATATATGACGTCAGGAATGGATCTTTTGACGTAGACGCGTTCTCAGCCACAGACGCGTCAAAGTGTGACGCGTGATACACTTGAACTCTCACGTGGAGAAAATCCCTTTCACCCACTGCAAAATCTGCGGTAAATGATATGTATGGCTCGTTAATCATAATTCCTACGCTAGTTTCATGGGCTCAAGCTATTTCTAACATAGTGTTTGCCATATAATTTCGGAGGTTACACGAATGAATCACAATACAGAGTAGACGTCATAGTTTAATCTTAGAGTACGTTGTTGAAATAAGGCTTTGCAAAGAACAAGGTATAGTGAGATATATCCATGCTAGTGTGTGTGGTATTAGACCAAAAAAACACGTTGAATTAACGCCTAAGGACGAGCTTATCGAATCCTGGCGGTACCTACCAACGAACCTTAGCCTTCTCAGAGCAAGATCTCGTAAAATCAAACTCACAGTCCAGTTATGCGTATTTGCTGCTCGTTTGAAACCCTCTAAGGCCTCCTGGACACTATAATGGCCCTCCCACTCGTTTCCTGGTGCAAGTCTTGCAGGTCGAGGATCTGGATTGGATATCGCTAGCTTGATTTGGAGGAGAATAGCCGATACGCTGGAAAGATAGAAATTAGAACCAATAACTTTAATATGAGTCAGCAGAACCTGTAGCTTGGAAGCCATCCTGCAGGAGCAACAGTCAGCTTCAAGTCGAAATGAGCAGTAGGTGTACAAGCTGTGACCTCACCAGTAGACGTCAGGAGATCCATGCAAATTGAACCGCCACCTGTTATATGCCCTCCGCCACCCTGTGTATTATGAAGGCATGACTAAGTTCAGCGTAAATCAATACTTACACGGATGAAAGGCAAAAATCTTGGAGTGATGATTCTGAAAAAAGGTGGCTCCAACGGGAAGGTGGGCGGGAAGATCACTTCGAAGATCAACGAATTCAGTTTCCTAAAATTAAAGGAAAAAAGAGTTGACATGAGCACAAAACAATTGAGACGAGAAACTGACTTCATCTTCATCTCCTTTGCAATCAACAGCTCCTCATCAAAGGAATGCATCTCGACAACCCACTGGAACAAATTATCACCAATCAATTCCTGAGGAAGATACCATCCTAGCTCTTTCAAGCTTTTCGCTTTATCCTGCTCTCGTAGCATCGATCTGAGTTCTCGTTGAACGGCCATCGTTGCGCTTGGAGAAGAGTCCGTAGGCGGGGGGAGGAGATACCTGATGCCTTCCTTGACCCACTCAGGATTGTGCTTCCAGTCATCCGGATCTGTTGCGGGCGATATGTAAATTGGAGGCTCGTCACCATCGTTATCAATAACAATGACTTCTTTCGCTTTTGCCTTGTCACGAGCACCCTCAGTTTCGGACCACTCAAAGATGGCCAGATCTTCTTGGTCAGGCTCGTTCTTCGTACTTCGCATATCCTCCTTTCTCGTACGCAGTAATTCCGTTGTCTGATGACTAGGATCAGGAATCTGAATTAACTCCGTCGACCCGGTCACTCGAGTATTGCCAGGTTCAGACTTGGAAGGAACAAATGCAGGGGCTTTAGGATCGAGTTTAACAAGAGGCGTGGTAAGCTTTGGAGCGGCTGTTTCAGCTTTGGGAAACGTGAGTGGTCCTTTGGGCAGTGATTTTACAAGCAAATAGCGACTAAAAAGGTAATCACACAGGTCACTCTCCAATGCGGTAAAGACAGAAAGAAAAAAACAAACCACATGACCCACTCGGTATGTTGAACAACGTAGAACGGATTATTGGACACGAATCGAGAAGGTAGATTGACAACTTCCACCAATGCAGCACAGGTTACCGGAAGGGTTAAGCTATTTATCCAATAGTTCTGAGTAGCAACTGAATAATGTCCCATGGAGATGGACGCGTCTTTGGCAAGATAGATACCTTTTAGTCTGTGCGTGAGCATGGGTGTACGCGACTGTATGCTTGAGAAAGAGCGTACCATTTCCATATGACCTGCCGTTAGCGATACTCTTGAACCACAAACCGTTCCTGATAATCTATGTGAAAGGCGAAAGCTAACGAGTAAGCCTCGAAGGAGCAACAAAGCAATCACTCACCGAATGCCAATTCCTCACAGGGGAACCATGGAACGCCTAAAATATTTATCAGCATCCTGGACTCAGGGGAAAGAGCATAACCCATACATAGAGCGAGGGATAAAGCGACATATTCTGGTCCTGCTTCGTTCCCTCTCTGACTGCAGCATTGAACTTGGTCTGAGCATCTGGCGCTCCGACGCTGAACCTGAACTGCATCCATCCATGGTCTGACAAAGTTGTGTTATGTGTTGTCGAAGGAGCTTAGGAGACAGAAAACGCCTACCCAAATTCCGGATCCGTTCCTGGGGACCACACTCCTCAATATGCGCCGTACAAGACGCAACACACCTACATGCGATATCATTAGATTATCATTACTCCGACTTTCACAGAACCTATCACGCTGCCTACCATCGAAGAATTGACCAAGCAGCAGGTAAAATCGCTGGGCCCATAGATCTCAGAGAAGACTTCGATTTTCCCGGTCTTGGCTTCTTCATAAGATGTCTCTTCATGTCTATGATCTGCCGACGAAAATTATGAGTCATGAAGATGCGCTGCAGTAACAAAAGGGCCAAACGGATACGGACTGGAGGAAGCGTCTTGATCAATTCCGCCACGACAGCCCTCATTTGTCTAGTTCCCAGGCTGTCGAATTCCACCAAACCGTCCTTATCCGGCTGTAGATCGACGATAGCTGGCCTCTGATCATTTACACTGGCCATTATGGTGGTACTATGCATATTAGTGGGAATTTGAGGTAGAGTACTCGGATGGGGGAATGGAACCAGAAGATTCATTCCGACAGGTAAGGGGTCTTCAAGGACACCTTCGACTGCTGCAGTATAGGTCAAAGCGACTAGAAGATCAACCGTTGCGGTATTGTGACAGATTTCATACTATGGTGTGTGTTAATGAGAGATACGGCGAGCATAAATCATGGTAGTGAATAATTACCTCGAGAGAAGGGCCTCGATTAAGGCAATAGTATTGGTATATACATAACTTGCTATCGCAAATCGTAGGCTTTAACACTTCGAGTTTGGCGTCCAGTGTGTTATGACAGACAAGACAGTATCGAGTGCAGAGCTGAGTTTTGGAAAAGGTAAGATTGAAGGAGGAATGGGATTCAACAAGGAAGACGTACGATGAACCTTCGGAGCAGATAGGCGAATGCAGTCAAAGGGAAATTGATCTGATCTTCTCTGACGTCCTTCAAGGGGTCATCTGGTAGCCCCATGTGTCTTGCTAGCTGCTTTTCTTGAACATCCAGGTCTATAAACACCTACACGGCGCCGTGACAGGTCAGTCCGTTGATCTAGATGCGACTTTAAAAAGCGTACGCTTTCCATTTTAGCGAAGACCTCCTCTGGTTTGATCTGGCTTCGCTGCACTTCTGAATTCAACGCCTCAGCACCGGCCCATCCCAGTCCGAATAGCCTTCTAAGCTGAACGATTTCCAAAAAAGTACCATCCATCAGATTTTCCAAAGAACTACTAAGGCTGAACCGGTCGAAGTAACCAGGATCTTCCACATCCTCCGGCTCCTCATCCTGATCATCCCTTGCCACATTGACAGGTTCCTGTGAGTCCTCCGATCCCTCGACATCAGAACCATAATCTTCACCATCCTCCATAACTACATTCATCCTCGCCTCTTGTTCGGCTGCCAACCTCTGTTTTTCCATCTCTTCCTCAGCATCCGCCAAAATCGTGCTAAATTTCCTCACGACCCCTTTCACAACCTCAGCACTGGGTTTGTATCCACCCGTCAATCCGACTTTGAACGCGATAGGTTTGGAAAATGTCCGAAACACATACGGATAGGCACCGTCCATTCCAGTAATGAGGAGGGATAGGTAATGTGTTTTGGAAAGAAGACGTCGGTCCCACGCCATGAGAGTGCTTGGCGGTACCGAGCTGGTGAGGGAAACAACAGGAATTGCTACGGTGATGGCGAAGAAGTCATCTGCGAGTTTGATGAAGCCTGGACGATAGCCCGATGCGACAATCTCGTTCCAATCGCTACAAAGCAATGCGTACATCAATTCGAGCAGAAAATGATTAAAAGCAATTACTTTTGGAGCTTGGGGTATTGAATCCGTGATTCTCGACGTGGTACCCCGAAATCTTCGTCCTCATCGTAGTAGACGTCCATATCTTCATCGCTATCCTCATTGGTCTCTTCACCTTCTCCTTGTTTTCCAGAACCAGTAGCCTTAGATAGCAGCCTCTCAATCACTTCCTGTATGGTCGAAGATGGGAAAGAAGCAACATCAGCTAGAAGATTGGAAACACGAGGTGGGAGTGTGGTCGAGTCCGAAGATGCAAAGAACATATGTTGATCTGGATAGTCAGATGTGTCTGTGCAAGCATGACGCGCCTCAGAATGTGGTTAGCAGAAGGTAGAGGAGACGCACCAGAGACCAAAAACCCAATCTGACCATCGCCGTCAAGGCTATTGACTGTAAACGAGAATGATCCCTCATCCTCTGAAGAAAAATCTGTTCGAGTGCTATCAGACTTAGGCTTGTCCATCAAAGGAGCTAGGAAAGTGTACCACTGATCAACACCCCATGCGCCACGAGACCTTCCATACAAGCGTTCATCAAGTCCTGTAAATCAGCCTTGAATCGCTTCCTTCCTTTCAAGCCGCAGTTCTTCGAGCCCGGAATACATCTGTCAGTCCCACTCGAAGCAGCTTTTGATTGACCAGCATCGTGAATGAACTTCATACGTTGTACTTGTGGAAGGTGGAGGTCAGAATCGGTGATCAGAGGCAGGCAAGAAAGGTTAACGATCTTAAGACGAGCTGCGGGATTTACCTTGTTCCTGATTTATCTGATCACCAGGTGACGATTTTCGCTTCAGACTAAGCTCAAGGTGTCTTCCAGCGTCTGTTCTTTCGTCTAACACACTCAGGCTGGTATCATCTAGACCATCGCCACTGAGAGGATCGATGGTGCCCGTTGCAAAAGACATTTATGTATCTTGATATGGTGTACGTGCTGTTCGAATCAAATATGCGGGAAATCAGGGAACATTGAATAAGGTGGTAGTCCAAGACAACCTTTGACAACAGCATCGTCGGAGTTCAAAACACAATCTCTTCGGCTCTAGCCGAAAGTCACGAATGCCACCTGGATGACTACATACATAATGGAGCACGTTTCCTTTGACTTCATTACTTACATGCACGGTTCCACCGCTGAGAACTAAAGCATAAGGCATAAGAGTTTAAAAACTAGAATTTCTCTGGGAATTGAATACTCCATGGGCCTCGAAGAACTCCGCTGGCCAAGGATATGCGAAAATCAGAGGCAAATAGACCACCAGAGATAGAGAAACGCGTACACAATGCTATAGCAGACCTCTTGTAATGCCTCTCCAGTGTGGTATAATTTACATACTGGATACCAAACCTAATATTGGAAGGCCCAGTGAGCTCAAAGCCAGCTCAAATTCCGATGTTGGTAGTACTTTACCTTGTTGAAAGCCCGGAATTCCATTCTGCATTGTCCATGATAGCTAATATAAACGCAATTTGAGGTGGTTAGAAGGATACGATTATCCGTCTCAGGAGAAATAATACAAACCCCAGGAAAATGCGCCAGCGATAGGGATCCCATCTTCATGAATAGAGAGCAAGGCCTCACCCAGGTAGGTCATGTAATAACCTTGGGTCCAAGTCGAAGCCGGTCAGATGTGATAACATTCGATAAAGGAAAGACCAAACTGGTTCGAGTGATATCCTCCTTGAATTGATACAACTCCGTGAGTGTACTACCAAGTGGTTCCGCGAATCCATATTCGGCGATATACTAAACACCACAATCTGTGGTCAGTAATACTGTCCACAATAAAATGCAGAGAAACGACTCACAAGTTTATCGAACGGCCATCTTCTCTTCAACTCCTTGAAATAATCCCTCACAAACCTCGGTGTACCCTGTAGCCAGGGCGTAGACAGCTCACTATTCCATCCTGCCGCCCAACCTCCTGCTGAAGAGTCAAAACTCATTACGAGGTGACATTCTGGCCAGAGTGGATGGGACATGTTGGATGTACAGGCTTTGATGCCGTCTGGTGGTGCGGCGATGTATTGAACTCGGTAAGGATCTATGGCAAAGAAATCAGCGGTGCCTGGAATAAATACAAGTTGAAGAGTGAGCTAAAGTAGTATAATCCATATAGCGCGTTTCCTGCTCGCCTTTGTTCTCTTTGATCTGCTTTTTTGTAAACCTAGGCAACCACTCTTCGTTCAATACTTCTTTTATGATCCTCGGCCAATCCCCTGTTGTATAGATCGGATCACTAAACGCACCAATCCTGAACGCGGCATGTCTTTCCACGGCTTGCTTGTCCTCTGTTGAATTGGCCCTCCAAGGTACTCCTACGAAATCGTCATTCTTGAAAGCGATCTCGCCTGAGATGTTGAGAGACCGGAACGCTCGAACAGCGGCCACATGGGCATTGACTAAAATAGTGGCGAAAACGGAGGACATGAGAAGCAAAAGGATCGGCCGAAGCATCGCTCACCAAGGTTATAGGCACAGTGGTAGGCCGCCGTTGAAACGTTAACACCACGAGCAAGGGATGCATCTAAAGTTTCCGCCACCAAAATGATCACCTAATACATTTTACATAAAGCAATGTCCGCCACATACTAAAGGGATATCCCTGGAGTTCTGAACAGTATACACGAGGCTCATTGAAAGTATACCTATTCAGTCGTTGTCAGTATTTCAATTGTTGGAATAAAGCTTGTAACTGACCAAGTCTTGACACGACCATTATAGGCTTTGAACACTGTTATTGCGTAGCTATAGTTCATACCCAACCATAAGTTGCACCGTAGATGGTAGGACTCCTTTCAGTGGTCCTTACTTGACGAAGTCATCCACAATATTGGGTGAACTGAAACCACCGTAGAAGGCCATCAGAGCAAGAGGCACGTCCCAATGAACTAATAACCAACCGAAGAAGGGAATTCACACAGTCTAAGTTTCTGAATGGATACCTTTGATGGTGTACTTACATAGAGTGACAACGGGCTGGACTCCCATAGAGATATGGTAATCGATCACTGAATAGAATCAGTAACATTAGCAAAGGAGCTGACGATGAAAACGCATCCAAAATGACGAGGTTTTCAGAAAACAAAACAAACCCACCATCAGAGTAATGATCGAGTCCTTCTTGATTCACGGGAGAATCTGCTGCTCCAAAGGGGAAGATACGAGACCAGGATATCCTTTCACGAAGATTAACATTGATTCAAAGTCTCCGTAGAAACGCATCAGAAGAACGTACGAGAATGAGTGTGCGTTGACACCTATAGCCGCGATTCGAGCGACATCTTCCTTATACAAGAAGTAATGAAGATCTGTTATGTCACCTAATCGAAGGTCATATACAGATACTAAGTTTTCGATGATTCAATTGATCAGGGGAGATCACACCGGTAGTATTATCCACAATCGCTCCAGGTTGTCTCCCAGTCCAGTCCCACCCTGACGGCCCCTTTCCTTCGTCCTTAACGGCCCCTTCAACTTGATACGCAGCGCTGTGTCGTGGATCAATTATATTACCAGAACTTCGGACAACACTTCATGAAAGCAACCGTACCTGGCTACACCGAACAGAAATCCCTCGGGAAATTTCAGATGGGGCAAAACATTCGCTGGACTGGGGGCAAAGAAGTCTGGAAACAAGGCTGGTGGAGCAGGAGGAGTGACAATTGGAAGATCTGGTTCGACGGTGGTTGTGAACGGTGGGGCCTGAACAGGGCCCACCTGGTATCGATGAAACTCATGTTATTCATTAAGAAGAGATGGATTCAACGCACAAGGTCCCAGAGTTTGTTGAGTGAGTCTTGGGAGTAGTCTCGTGGGAAGGAGCCTGGGGCCGGGAAGGTAACTGGGTCTGAAGGAGCTGAGCCGCTGACGATGGTTTTCGACACGATCGAAGAAGCAGAGATCGTGGATGTGGGTTCGTTGTTTGTCAAGGTTTGAGCTAGGACTAAACTCAGAAACATAGGCAAAAGCAGTATCATATTCCGCTGTAGTGCGCTAGCCATCTTCGTGAGAGGGAAAAGACTTAGGTCAGTCACGCTACTGCGATAGGATATGATAAATACAATGAATTTGCCGTCGGGCTTAGTGGAGCCCAGTACAGAAGCACTGAGCAATTGGCCGTCCGAAGCATGGATATGGCCAAAGGGCAGGTCATATGGGTGAGTAACTGTATTGAAATGATCAGTTTTTAAAAAAAGGTTGAACACGAGTCAGGTGAATGAGAGACATCGTGCGATCATATTCATTGCAATGTGTCGCGGGATTTGGAACAAGTGCATAGAATCAACGTTAACTTATGTTTGATACTCTATTGGATGAAAATTTACGGGCAGCCCAATTGTAACGGAGAGATTGTGGAGCGATGCAACCACTGCTCAAATGCACACTTGCTGGTGTTACATTGTATCGGGCAATAGTGCCAGTCGGAAATGAAAATTCGACCAGTGTTTGCCTGAGAGCACTATAATTGTCTAGAAGAAGTGGTATTGACACCGACACCCTCTGCATACAATCTTCTTACAGGGTCATCCATTGAGGGGTCTGATTGTACAAATCAGAGTCACCAATAAGTAAGGTTTGTGGGTGTCCGTTGAGCTGCCAAAGGCCAGATATTTGATACAGTGCAACATTTTGTAAGGAAATGAGAATAGAGTGGTTAAGCTTAAAAAAACTGAGATGAGGTCATATGATCAAAACCAGCAAAAGGCAAAGCACGCTCACGTGAGCGAAATTCTTTTCGCTTCACCCTGTCACCATCACAGTGCTTTTTACCTCCTGCAAAATGGCTGCGCAAAGCAACAGAATCGTGTTTTGCGATGAAACTACAGGAAATCAAGGTAGATCGATCATGAAGCTGAAACTCGCGTTTCAATTCCAGTTGATCTGCCGAAGATAGGACGCCAGTCAATACCTCTTGTCCTCGACTCTTTGTCCTCGTGCACTCCGGACAAAAGCGACATCAAAACAACAGAAACATCATATTATATCGCTTCTATACTCGACCTCTCTGCGTGGGTTCTATTCACTCTGGACTGTGCTCCGTCATCGACGTTATTCACTTTCCCAGAGCCTCAAATTACTTCAAGAAGTGACGCAAAACGCGTCCAGATCTTATCAATGCTTTATATCTTATGCGCCCCCACACATCGGTCCGACGACGAGCTCAGAGCATTATACGACAATGTCACGACGTGTCGCTGTGACTTTGGCCATCCTACTATCAAATTCTTACACCGCGGCTTGGAAAATGATCCCCTACGCTGCAGGCTTGGAAAATGATCCCCTACCACACCATATCCTATCGTACGTCCACATCCCCTTTATTCTAGGTTTAAAAGTTCACTAGCATCCCTACTTCTGTTTTCACCAGGTTCACGTTCCTGCGAACGTTATGCCTGGTCACTCCACCCGTGTCAGCACAAGGAAGCCTGCAAGGCCATACGAATCATAGCTGATGCATGGACTGGGTTTCTTCGTGAATCCGCTGATCCCACTGAAGACAAGCTCATCAGCAAACTCTCGGATGTCTTGGAGAAATATGACTCTGAGGGGTGTATGGACAGGAGGCAAGACGAGTCTTCTCGCCCCTCCATAGCTATCGCTTCGAATTCTTATCAGCCGACTGGTGTTGTCGAACGCGATCACTCTGCAGCTGGCGGACTCCTCGTCATATTCGTCACGAATGTATTGGCATTATTCAACAGGAGCGGCCAAACGCTACCATGGGATGATGAACCATTCTACGAGGGGATGGAGTTTGGATGGTGTCTTGCGGGGTTAGAGCAAGACAGCAGCCTTTTCTTTTCTGTATGCACTGTGTTTGAATTCGTCACGTGCTTCCCTTGTCCGCTTATCCGATGATTAGATCACCGGCCATGATAATTTTCAGCCGGTACGAAGACTTAAATGCAATATAATTCTAGTTTTTGAACAGGAACGTCGCCCTCTTTCCACCAACTCAAATCCGGCAATCGTACACAGTCTGGACTTGATACGGAGTTAATGTACTGGCCCCGGTTAATTTGCTGAGACCGCTGAAACAAGACATTTTCTGACGGCGCAGATACTATCGGGGACGATCTGTTTGTATACAGCAATTTACGCCCCTGTGAACCTTATTTTCGCGCTCTTTTTATAGCCTTGGCCAGATCCTTACCCACATCACTCCTCGATGGCTTCCCTACTCCCCGAAGAACTACTAGAACAGGTCCTCTCTTATCACTGCTCGGTTCCAGATACCGTATTCTTCTCAACCAGGTGCACACCTCAGCTAGGACCCATACCCTCTTGGCGTCCTAATCCATCTGTCTTGCTCGTATCACATCAATGGCGACGCATTGCCATACGCATCTTTTATACCACTGCTGTCGTCCGTTCTGAGTCTCAATGCATCCTTCTCAAAAACACTCTCGAATCTAACCCCACCTATGCTACTTTCATCAGAAGACTCCGTATTGAGGGAGGATACAGCTCAGCACTCCGTGATATCATCCACCTCGTTGCACCAGGCATCGAAGATTTGTGTGTATCGCTGGCTTTCGAATCCTTCTCAAACGAGAAGTCTAGCTATCGTCTTTACGGGTCTGTGCTCGAAGGATTGAACCCAACGAGGGTGGGTATCATCGACAGCCCAGTCGAGTACTGGTTTGCTGGGGATCGCGAGATGCTGAAGATACAGCTCGCTAAGGAGATCCAATGCAAATGGCATAAACTCGTACGTCTTTTTTCACTATACGATCTTTTCCTTCTGCCGGTCTTCAAGTGGATTGATCCCTTTACTTACAGGAAACATTCTATTTCCCATACACACGCAATCTATTCCCTTCATGCAGCTGTACAATTGCATCCGCCATCTCCCTCTCGCCCAGTCTTCACACACTCTACATGCCCAGCGACTTTGATGCCCAACATCACCTCAGATTATTAGCGACCGGGGAGAATTTGAAGCAAATCGTTGTCACAGATAAGTACTGCGGGTTGTCGGATCCAATGCAAGTAGTCGAGTTCGTCCTGGGAGAGCACGCCAGAAGCCAGGAGGAGATTATCAAGGAGAAAGCGAGGAGGGCGAAGGAGCGAGAGTTCTTCGGTGGGAATAAAAGTCTAAAAAGATTGGTTGTCTACGAGTGAGCATCATGATGCAATAGGGGCTTGGGTGTGGGAAGTTACGTAACTCGGGGACTGCAGATTGATTGACGCTCTATATTTAACTGCAGTGCGAGAGAGCGGCATACCCGCTGTTGTCATGCTACACTGCACAGTGCAATGTCACCCTTCGGCTGCTCCCAATTCCCTTAGATTCTCAAGAAAAATGCCTCAGCTACTGATCACATCGCTTATTCTTTGCCCATCGCGACTTGTTTCAAACCCTGCACACACCTTCGAAACCGCCGCCAATCACGCGATCCGAAAGCTCATCATAGTACTCCACCAATTCCAGTGCTCTTTCATGCCGTGAATGTCATTCATAAAACAGCTCGGCATGTACACGGGTATAGAGCCGTGCTGCCATCTACTAGTGACGCAAACATTCAAGATCTATCTGCAGGTTTTCAATGACCATTCGGGCAGACTCCAGCATGGGTGCAGTTGTATCAATCAACGTTCAAGTCCATCGATGAGATACCTAAGCGCCGGTCATCCTTGGCAAAGACTTCTTAGCTCAGTCAACGGCCAAGGCGTAGCTATGTCCGGTCAGCATAGACCCGTACGTATACGTCCCATGGTATTAACTTGCAGATAACACCCTTCGTACCTCCCAAACCTGTACATATCCTGCGTCCGTAGCAAACGATCTGCATTCCTCCTTACACCGCCATAGTCCTATCATCCGAGACCAGCGCATCATAGGTGCACGCATCTGTCCTCCCCACCATCTATCACTCTCTAGCTGACGACAAAGCCACCAAATCAATATCTCGGCCCAGGGCGCCTATTCGTCACGAACAAATAAAAAATGCCCCACGTGTTTATCGAGCCGGCAGATATGGCCATGCTTAGGAATGGGGTAGGAGAAGAGATCATATAGACAATGTGAATGAGGTGGTTAAGCAGAATACAATCTCTAATCCGTTTATCCTTACTTTGAGAATCGACAATTAATATTTGTTCGAAGACGGTCAGAAATCATTCTATCTTCTCTAGTGCCCCGAGTATTCCGTCAAAGATCCGGACAACTGATCTAATTTGAGCCTAAGAGGTGTCATATAGCGGGTTCCCTAGGATGTATTCGAGCACAGCAGCCAATTAGGTTAAAAGGTAACACAAAAAAGATGAGGGCTGGCCACTGGCATCGGCATTGATGGCAATTGCAAGCCGGATAACCTGAGAGCACTGTCTAATACAAATATTATCGGTATCGCAAGGCGAAGTCCATCCAGGTTAAAGTTCGCCAGAAAGATGGAATTAAAACTATAAACGATGCACATTGCCACTGGGCTCAAAGTTACCCAGGGTGTCCTGTGGTACTCGGTATACGTTAAATCAGCGGGTGAGGCCCATGCATACGCTAGAGAATCGGCGGGAGCACAAGAACGCTGATTTCAAAGGATAACAACTCCTGTAACCCGTTTATCCTTACGATGAGACTCGGCAATTGACAACTGTTCGAAGACGGCCAGAAAACAAAATACAGATCCAAGCAAGATCCGAACGATTAATCCAATTCGAGTCGTCCAAGGGAAGCCATAATAGCAGTCGCACAGATAAACAACAAAACCACTGTATTGACGAAAATGCGGAGTCAAGTGGTATCTGACTCGGGTGGTATTAATATTTGAACCGAACTTCAAGGATGCTTGGATGGTGATCAAGAGTTCAAACCGAACTTCCTACAACAAAACCACTGTATTGGTGGAAATGCAAAGCCAAGTGTTGTCGGACTTGGAATGGTGATCAATATTTGAAACCGAACTTCATCGATGCATTCGTGGCAGCGAAGGTTCGATGCCTGCAGAGTTCACCACGAGATAAAAAAAAACTTGAACAGAAATACATAATATAATATGTAGCCATGAAAGGATGTATATATACTCGAATGGGTTGGCAGGGAGGTAGGAGATGAAGAAAAGCTAGAGAGAGATAGAGAGAGAAAAGGAGACGCTGTATGCACGTGTAAACCTCAATAGGGATAACTACGAGTATTAAGTTACTCTGGAATTAATTGATTACACCGGAGGGGGAAATGGAGGCAGAATGTCCAGACCAGGAAGAGGGGAGGAGCGCGCGTCAAAGAGGAGGTCAAATGAACACAGAATAAAGGAACACAGAATAAAACAACAACACGGGGGGAAAGTGGAGAAAAAAGAGGGTACACGGTGGAACACAAGAAAACAAAAATCTAAACCTCAAGCTTTAACACCCGCCACATTCCTCTTCCTCTTCTCCCCGACACCACCCATACCAGGCGGAACCCCATCCATGACCTCATCAACCTCAACCACCATCTCGTCTGATTCCCCACCACCACCACTAGGATGCGCACTGACCATCTCGACATCCCCCTCCCGTACATCCTGTTCCGCAATCCCTCTATTCGTTACAGTTCCACCAGGACCACCCCGTGGCCTAGGCCCAGCTGCAGAAGTACCCAACCCCCCAAACTCCATCTCAACCTCTGTTTCAGCTCCAGTTTCAGCTCCATTCCCAGGTACACCGTTGTTCCCATTCGCACCACCACCACCACCCCTATTGTTCCTGGACTCATCGAACTCGCCAAGCTCGACCTCGACCTCTCTATCCTCAACGACGTACACATCAAACTCAGCCGAGCTCTGATGTCGATGATGTCGATAATGATGATCTTCAACCGAACTACCCCCCATATCATCATCCATAGAAATACGAGCCGGACGGTCCGGATTAACCGGAACGACGGCGTCAACGGCAAACGCAGATACAGCAGCTAGCCTCTGCGCCTCGTCCTGCCTACTCGCTTCAAGAGCTGCTACAATCGCCAATTGCTCTTCATCAGTCGCAGATCCTACTGTGCCTGCTGCTGCCGATACTGCTGCCACTGCGTTTGTAGGAGAACTACCGCCGAGCTGGGCGAGGAGCTCTTCGTCGACGTCTACCTCGACGTCTTCTTCTAGATCTGCGAACGTTCTGCAGAGCGGACAGGAAAACGCGGGCCAGTGAGAGAGAATGAGGGGTCGGACGCATTTGTAGTGGAATGTGTGAGAGCAGGGAGCGAGGAAGAGGGCTTGGCGGATTGAGACTGGGAAGAGACCTGTTAAGATGAAGTATAAGAATGGTTAGTACGTGATGGAGAAGACCGAAGAAGGAATACAAAGGAATAGGAGGAATAGAAGGAAGATTGAGAGACAAGGGGCTACAGGATACAGACAGGGATGCATACAATAGCAAAACCCAAAAACCAAGAGGTCATCTAGGTAGAAAAAAGAGAAACGAGGGAGGAAGAGGGAAGAACACGTACAAATGCAACAGTCAGGTAAACCCATTCCATTTCCTTTGGGCCCAGTCATCGTTACAGCAGTACCTGGTTTCGCAGGAGTCTTGGTATTGTCTGTGTTATTCCCCAGCGACTTGAGGGTCTTGAGCGCGTTGGTACTGTTCATCCCAAACTTTAAGACTTAAACGTAGAAAAGGATAGGAATCAACGTACTTGAACGCATTAGGCGTCCTTTGCCAATCTCTCCCAATCTCAACCCGAATCTTCACACTCTTATAAATATCTTCAGTTCCACCTTGATAATCCACGCCTAGCTGCAAAATATCCCCATCCCGCAGCGGAAACGGTCTACTTTCCTGCCCTGCCAGACTCAACCTGATATGGTTCAAGAACGTCCCACTTGAACTCTTCGTATCCTTGATCCAGAACTTTCCCTCTTCGTCGACCCATATCTCCGCGTGTGCTCTCGACACGACTTTAGAGCGGAAGGCAAGCTTGGAGGACGTCGTAGCGTTTGCAAGCGACGCGAGTCCGAGTCCTGACCTGTCGGTGAATCGACCGATGCGCAAAACGGGGTCTCCCGTTTTGAGCATTCGGCTGATAGGATCGAAGCGTAGTGAACGACGAGATTCGAGCTGAGGCACAAGACGGATACGATGAACAGTAGCTGGAACTGGTGGCGTTGTAGTGACTGGCGTAGGTTGAGCCGTGCTTGGGTTGGCAGAGATAGGTTGTGAAGGAGGTAACGGTGTTGGAGCTGCGTTGTTGTTGTTGTTTGAAGAGCTAACGTTGCCCCCTGAACGACGTCGTCTAAGCATCTGAGTTAAACCACTGGTGCTATTATTGTTGTTATTTGCGTTATTATTATTGCTGGTGGTGATAGCGGTGATGTTATTGGTGTTGAGATTGTTGCTGGGATTGCCACCGCTTGGTGAACCGTGCCTCTGACGATTGTGCTGTAGTGCCGAAGGCGATGTAGGGCCAGGCGAAACAGCAGCGGATGCGTCTGGATCTGTGATGATTGGAGGAACCTGAGAAGTTCGAGGACGACCACGAAGGAGAGATGAGAGGATGTTTGAGCGGAGTGGAGGCGATGATGAATCAGAGTTGTTGGCCCCGTCGTTGTTGTTCATTGTGTACTCCTCTTTGTTTGTAGGTCAAAACAAGAACAAACGTCTCTTAACTTTCCTTTTGCTTTCTCTTTCTTCTTTGCTCCCAACCAGCTGTACCGTCCAGAAAAAAGAAAAAGAGGTCAAGAAAAATAGTGATACAAGGCTGTGGGAGTGGACGAGAAGAGAAAAAAGCGCGGGGTCGCTGTTCTTGTGCAGCCGAGATAGATCTGATCAGTCACAGTACCATCATCAGTCTTTTTGACCTACGACACCCTCCTCTGCGTTACTACTCTTCTGCTTCTTCTTTCGTCGTCCTCCGTTCCGATATCCTGTCCTTGGCAACTCTGGTTCCGTACTTGAACTGCTTGACTGCCTCTCTCTTCAGAGCGCTACAACAAGCTCGATTCGGTTCCTCCTATCTCCCTCTATAACCAAAGAGGGTTAGAAACACTCCTCTAGTTCGGTTTCGAGTGCTAGTCTGCATAAAATCCCCCTTATCCCTCAATAGCTGTCCTGGACTCGACTGTTCCTGCTGCTACTGCTACTGCTACTGCTACTGCTA
>CEMT01386182.1:18776-36573 GCA_900068985.1 Pterula multifida
CTGCTACTGCTACTGCTACTGCTACTGCTATGGCGACATATCCAAAACATGTAACATCATCCCTAGCAGATACATTCCAACCATTTCCCGTCAACCACAAATCCATCAGCTCCGACTCAGGATCTATAACCAAAATAGATTAGTTTTCCCTCCTTTTTTTTCTCACCTGGCAACTTATCCCAGGTACATAGAGTCGGCGTCTCGCACGGCTGTACTAGACATATATATATTTATCTCTCCTGATGTCAGGGCAATGCCACCGCCTATCGCACTAGACTCTCCTTATCCATGCAAGTATGTATACCTCCATTCCGTTCAAAGTGCTCATAGCCACCACCTCAGGTGCACATAATGGTTCCGGCTTATCCGCCGTTTCAATCCCATTGCATGAATGCATTTTCCATAAAGTACATTACATTCGAACTTCGTTGTGGAAGAGATGGCCCTCGATGAATATCACTACCATTTCCGCAATCAACGAAACGACAGTCCAGTTAGAAGAGAAATCGATGAATGACGACGAAAATTGATGATCCATAACTTTGTTGAAGATCGTTGTAAGCTTGTCCTGAAAAAAGTTTTTCAGATCTCTGTTTTTCTCAGGTCAATCCGGCTACTAGGACTTCACTAGTGTTAGAGATCATGATCATGTCCAGTCCTACGTTTGATCTCATTTGATCTCATCGAATACGGAAACAGGGTTTACTCTTGTGGTGATCCTTTCCCCTGATACACACCAATGTTGGTATATGATACTCAGGCCAACACTCTGATACGAATTTTGCCTCGGTGACACCCCTTCTTGGCCCGACTTTCATCCATCATTTATCTCACCAATTTCCAAGAAGAAAAGCTCATGCACTAAGCAACCATCCACGCCCCTTTCATCTCAATCTGTAGGTTATGTTAATTATGCTCGCACGAACAGGTAACTCATATCGACCAGACTTCTCAGGCTACCATTCATTGTCGCATACTGTACCATGTCCTCATGTCGCAAACGTCTGCCTGTCTCTTAATGTCAGAAGAAATGATATATATATATGCTTATACACATGTCAAGTAGACATGAAAACGTCACATTTTGATACATGGATCAACTCGTAGTAGGCTTCACCCTCGAAACCTGTTGTCAAAGATCATATAATCCCATGGCGGCCATCGAGTTATGACTGTCCCCTTAAACACATTGAGCCCGTCGGTTAGGCACACAATCACTCCGCTTGGAGATACGTGGAATATTTACGCTGCACCCACTGTTCGTACCTACTTAATATGCCCCGAAATTCACCTGCAATGCTGGCGCTATGTATTCACATCCATAGAAATTTCACGTTGCAGACATGCGGACTACATGAGAAGACATTTAGTGACAAGGCAATCAATGCCTTTATTCTCTTCTCTTCTCTTCATCAGAACTATGTATGCAAGTGTACTTCTAGATTCACCTCGAGTTTGATATCCAAGTGATCCTGAATCCTAGTAAAAGCCAACAATGATCAAACGTGGAAGATAACATCTACATATATACAAGTATCCACCTATCACCGTACACAGCACATCAAGTAACGTAGTAATCCAAACCGCCAAGTTGAACACCGCGGTGTTGTGTTAGTTTCTGCCAATCAATCTGGCTCAACGGTTGTGTATGGTTCCGATGAGTTGCTTCACGCACATGTGACTCTAATAATCTGCCGGGTAGCGGCCCGCCCATTGGCCCACCTTCTCCCCGACCCACCTCTGCATCCCCAACCAACCACTAGTCAACAAACACCGTCCGAGTCCCCAGCCTCGCACGCGTTGGAGCTCATCTATCACTCTTAGAATCCCTTCCGATGTTTTTTTGGCAAAGATTCATCCATTTTTGACTTACCAGGGTGTGCGACTGTTGTATCCGAGCCTTGTATTCTGTCCACCTCTACACTTCCACCTTCATCCGTGTGGTTTCCCACAGACCTAAGGCTATACAAATGAGTCTCTCCGAGTGCCCCTGGGTATCATCCGGGTGATTTCAACGCGAAAGACACGTCATCTCCCGTTCGTCTGGTCGGAGGAAAAATCGAGGGACTTCAGGAAGTACAAGGTGCGAGAAACATATTTCATTCGACCAACATCATCTACGGATATGAGTCTACACTCCCTGGCGCTGTCGTAGGCAACGGAGAGTACGTCATTGTAGCCAGTAACCCGGGTTTGATTGACTCCAACTTCCAACCACTTTTCTCACCCAAAATTCTGAACTCATCTACTGTCCTCTCTTGACCACCCAATAGGTTCATCATCTACCAATCAAAACAATAAGCGTGATTGCCCATCCAGGCCAATAGACCAAGGAGTCGAGACGAACCTGCATATCCACCGACGTATCGAACCCTCCCATCCCCATTCCCAAGTTATACAAGAGCGGATATGGAACATTCTCGGCATTGCTAGCGAATGAGAAAGGCCCTGTGTCTTTGCACGCGTACAGAATGATTACATCAAAGATAACGAGCTTGGTAGAGGCTTTAGCTGCATCACGGAGGTGTCTCATGATTGTGATGGCTTCATTGGTAGGCCAGTCATGAGTGATCAATCGCATGAGATAGACATCGGCCTGTTGCACTTTCTGGGGGTTGAAGAAGTCATGAGCTGATCACTGTCAGAATTCGTCTCGTGGGAGGCATTAAAAAGAGTGATACAGCTCACCTTGCAGCTTGACTTTACCGTTTGCGATCATATCCGGTGCTTGATCTCGCCAGAACTAAGCGCAGGGAGATTGTAGGTAAATAATGACGCATTTTATTGAAGCAAACTTACTGGTATTGTTTGGTTCTCGATGATGGATGGCAGGTCTTGAACAACATATGAGAGATGCGGGAATTGCTTTGACAGGATTGACGTGACAACCCCAACACTACCTCCTACATCCACCACTAGAGAGTCTTCTTTGAGAGAACCCCACTCCAATGCTGTGAGATTGATAACAGTGTAGTCATCATTAAAAAAGAACGGCAAAATCAAGCTTACCCAAGGTAAAAATTGTCGAAGGATAGCGCGATACTGTTGCCTTGAATCCAGTGGCAAAACGCGCCCCGAGAGTCAGATTTTCCGGTTGTTCGTACCAATGCCATATGTCTTTATCTGTGTTAAATGCAATGTTAAACGGAGATGATCCCAGTTCAGGGTTTTGAATTGAATGTCTAAGGTAGGACGCGCAGGTCAGAGATTCTCCAGAGCTATTGAGAATTTGTCAGTACGTTGGGAGCATTACATTAGAAAGAACTAATCTCACAGCACGCCAATCATAGACACGACTGGTGCGTTCTCATATTGCTTAGTAGGGCTGTGCAGATACATTTCAGGCTGTGCGTCACCCTGAGGCAGCAAATCTTCGGGCTTACTCTGCGTGGATTTGATCAAGAGTTTTGGCCTTGGCCAGGACAGAGGATAATTTGTTATTGGCGAAGACGTTTGGGGCAACTTCTGAAAAGCAGTGGCGAGTAGCCAAGTAACGCAGGATACGAGCTTTGCAAAAAAGAACAGCTTAGTCTTGCCCGTGTAGAATAACATGCCGTTGGAATATTGAGTTACCCAGTTTTGAACTATCTTGCACTTTAACCTTCTTCGCAATCTCTTCTATGTGCATTCCCTGAAAAAGTTGTGTTGCTCAGTATGATCACTCTAGTAGAGCATCCAATAGATGTGTTACCTTGGCGTCACTCTCCTTGAGTGCGTCAGCAACACTCGTTTCTATAACTACTTGCAAAGCAGCGGATGTATACATAGCCGGAGCATACATCGTCATGAGCGTGTCTAAAGGAGGATTCACAGTCGCAATCAGCTGGAAGGCTGCAGCAACGATCAACCTAGTTGTGTCTTCCAGCTTGGGGTCTTTTTCGAGGGGGTAAGAAATGTAGGGGTCATCGAGAGAGGGGAAGGTTGTTCCGTTGGTAGAGTATGCGGTCTCGAGGGTGTCCACTCCTGCGGAGATAATTTGAGAGAGGGCCCTAAGAGGAGAGGCAGGAGAGGGCATTTCAGCGTTGTAAATTTTCTCGAGTTGACACGGCATTTTATAGTCGTCAGATAGACATGAGGACAGTCCTTGTCGTGATTGAGCCTCAGGCCTCAGTACCCTTCTTGCGTATGTAATTACAGCGAGCACAGTCTAAAGCAGGAAAAGACCTGCGGATGGCTCACGATGCCTTGTAATAGCAGATCCTAGAACAACCCCATTTCCATTATACGTATTTGGGATGATTGCTATGCGCTGTCATCGGAGTAGATTTGAGAGAAATGTTGCTGCTAACAATCTTACTGGTATGGAACACCCGACGTATAAGGATGCGAGGAAGCCATACTGGGCGCCTAAGTGGACACCAACGCGTAGCCAAGATAACTTTATGCAGAAGGTCGAGTTTAACCTTATCCTGTAACCATTTGACGACCTCTTCAGAATCCAGTCGTGCCAGCTATCACATAGTAAGAAAGTTATGACATATAGGAATATGCATTGCGAGTAATACTCGCGATGACCCGGAGATCAACGGTTCTAGCTCGTACCATGGTATGCCTTTAACGGGTAGTCCGTGCGGCAGACGAGAACGAAAAGAGATTTATCGATGGTATATATATATTGGTGTGTTGCGTATGCAAAGTTCGCTAATCATACAGATAGTGACCTCAAGAACCTCTTCCGTCCAATTCTTTCTTTCACGTCCACATTCCTCGATGTTCCTCGATAACTTAAACATCACAAAAGTAGGAGTTTTCAAAGCAAAGCCAAGAAAGTCTGTCCGAATATTCTTGACCGGTGATCCGATGGGTGTGACGATATCTGTGCTTATGAGTCTGTGCTGACGCAGAGATCGCGGAGGACTGGTGGAAGCTGCCAAAGTGCGGGGATCATGTCATGTCCATCGCATCTTGCGTCGCACTCCACTCGCAGAAATTCCATCCGCAGGTCTTGTCAAAGATCCGCGTATCAGTGGGGCATCCGCAGGAATCCAATATCTCTACTGAGGCCCTCATCAGCTAGAGGCTAAAACGAAACCAACGTAAGCATAGTGGGATCCTGGTGTAATTTGATGGACGTAGTGGCTCCTGTAAATTATTGTAACAAGTTCTTTCCGTCATGATGTCGTGTTTTACATAACATTCCTTCTCCTGCCCTGGTAATCTTCTTTTTCATTCGCAGCGAACTTGATCAATAGCGAAACTCTACCCCTGTCCGGGCCAGGATGCCCAAGTGCCACTGAGTCCGTATACAGTGGAGGTCCGGGCGAGATGAGCTCTAGCAAGGTAGCTATTGAACTCAGCTGAGCGATTGAGTTGTTTTAAGATCAATGGAGGCACTGGACTCGTATTTGGGTATACTTATCTTCCAGACCGCTTCCGCAGATCTCACGTCTGACGGGTAGTGGACTGACTTGAGAAACCGTCGGATATGATCAGAACATTCAGTGGTTCAATGACGATTCGATATTCCGTAGTAAAACCTTTATTTATTCCATGCTGATTCCCAAGGCTCAGAAAACAGCGCAAGCCCGATGACATGTGAGGTGAACATTTCCATCCACTGCCCCCAGGTCATCTGCGTAGAATTGCACAAAGACACAAATCACCCATTGACATCCCCATAAACAACCAGTGCTCTGAGCCTCTCACTGCTGTCGACGTAATTCCGCTCTCTCAGCTTCTTGCCATCCTCCTCACGTACACATCTCTTCCTTTCTTCCTCACCCATGGATTCTGCCGGGACACTATATCCTGCGACCATACCCACCCATGGGGACACAATTATCTTCTCAAGTTTGGTATTGTTTGCTAACATTTCCAAGTGAGACTCTGCGTCAAAATCCATGGGCACATAAACAGTGCGGATACTTTGCGAGCTGACTAGAGCAGACAGTGTCAGGAGAGTCCTCGAGTGTGACACGGAGCGAGCATAAGGGAAGTAAAACGTTTCCTGGATGGTAGAGTAAGTTATTTATGCCGAAGAAGTTACGATGCATCCAAGTGAACTCACAAGCCTATTCCATGTACTGACGATGCTTCTATGAACATATCGAGCTAAATCTTCGCGATATTGTAACAGATGCCAGCTCTGAATCCAATCTTCATACTGGAGAGGGAAGGAAACATCGATGACACCGACTCGTCGTGGATTTATTCCATTGAACATGGACGCGTACATTTGAGCTGTGGCAAGAGAGCCGACAGAGACGTACTGAAAGTTCAGAGAGACGCAGAGATCTTGGATATTCGGCGCAACGAGCCGGACAATATCGCGAAGTGCGGTGCTGTAGCCTTCTTCAATCCGGAGTCTTGTGAGAAAAGCAGCGTAGGCAGGGTTGGATTCAAAGGTATCCTTTAAAACCTTGCACTGAGATTCTGAACGAATCACGACGGTGGTGTAAAAGATAGGAAGCGCAATACGTCGCCATCGTTGGCATACCGACAAGATGGAAGGCTTCAATTGGAAAGGGAGAGGAGGTGAATTCCTGGTGCTCGAGGGAGTGTTTGAGAAGAATATGTTGTCCGTGATTGTGCAATGGTATGATAGTATCTGCTCAAGGATCTCGTCGGGCAGTGTGAGTGTCATCAGCCAGGGTGCTTTGTGACGTTACTATGTATTCCGTGCATCCCGACTTGGTCTCTGAGCATCATCATGCTCAAAGCAAAAGTCGAGCTTGCCCCGTGTTGCCACGCAACGGCTGGGCACCTGCTTAGTTGCGTTCAACCACGTGTTTAACTGCGATGATACGACCAGCATACGTCACTGATCAAAATTCATCGCAGTAGAAACCAGATGACCAGCCAATGGAAAGAGGCCTGATACGGGACCCATGGTATTTACATAATTTGTGCCGGACTTTCACAACCGTTGCTGGCCGTGCGGTCGAACAATCTTTTCAACCCTCCCCTCCTTCAGCTGCTTGCTCGTTCATGTCACTCCTTGGGCATAGTAGCGTTGTAGGGCCCACTTCTCCTTCTGATGTACGATGCAAAAGCTATCGGACTCTGTTTGTAAGATTTCCAGATCAGACATACTGCTAGATAGGCGTGCAGTGTGCTGATGCCTGCTCTGTTCCAAACTATCAAGTGCTTGGTGGGAAGTTTCGCTAGATAGTCGAGCAGAGTGCTGGTGCTGGTGCTCATTGCTTTCAGTGATATAAAACGCTTGTAGGGAAGCCTCGCTTCGATGAGAATCATTCTCGAGGTGGATACTGCTGTTCATAGCAATGGTGTCGATGAAGGAATAACTATAATTGATAATGAGAATCAAGGCCGGGGTATACATGGCCTGCGTGATCTCCTTGCTGAGTGTGGCTGTCGAGGCTGCATATAAGCTTTATGTCATCACTCACAGATATCACAAATGTTGTGCGCTGGACTATATGAGCTGTTGTTGACAACGATCCATTCGGTGCGGTCGAAGAAACGACACTGATAGTCATTACCAGCCTGACAATCTAAAAAGTTAAAATTTAAGTCACATCAGCAACTTCCTGAACGAATAAAATCCCCAGAAATCATGTGCACAGATTAGAAAAGTACAGCCTACCTGAATCACAGCATACAAGATCGCAGATTCGGTGAACAAGAGAAGAATTTTTGCACCACTCAATCTCACACCACTAATAACAGCCATATGCTGACTACATGACCTTTCAGTTTAGGGGAATACCAAACGCAGGATATACATTTGACTTACTAAGCTCGATATCCAATGATTGATGTTGAGATAGCATTGGCAGCGATACTGAACAATGAAGACATGATTCCGAGAATAGAAATACTGTCAGTGTTTAAGAAGTTGATATTCAATCTCAGGTTTTCTTTCACGGCGAGAATTGTATATGCCACGCAAAGTCCTGCATAATTCAAGTTTAAAATGAACCTGCGTCAATGGGAAGTGCTTACCAAAACTACACAGCAACAGTAGAAGAAGTGAAATCCTCACAAATAGGCCCGTGTTCGATATAGCTATGGCCCTCCATATTGCTAAGCCATCAGTGAGGATAAACTGTCAAGCGGATGAGTCAAAAGTAAGCTGATAGAGGCAGCGACAGAAATTTACTAGTATACCGGCATCCGCTGCTCCCCCAGTCCCGACCATCAGAGAAGTAGAACGTAGAACCCATTTTTGGTTGTGATATGACTCAACTCGGTGAATGAATATCATCTCGGAATTGTCGATCAATATTGCCTGGATCTCGGCAAGCAGATAAGCTAGGTCCACGGCAAAATAGACTGTCACGACAATAAAAGTGATAATAAGTGTTCCCAACAAGAGCCACGTCCTAGGTGACTTCTGTGGTCGTGCCCTAGAAGTAGTTGTGTGATAGTCATTCATGAACTTCAATCGAAATGGACCACGAACGTCGACTTACGTCACACTATGCACTGCCATTGCAAACACGAAGAAATAAGCACCTGGACGCTCTACTCTAATAAACGTCGCACGATTTGGTATGAAGTGCAACTTACCGTAGATAGTCATTCCTGAAACTGTCTGTTTAACGTGAAACTCGATGAGTTGAGCAGACACTGAGAGTTGTCCTATAAAATCTGGAGTGGATTGGATCATAGGCCCCGGAGTGTCATAGGCAACCGACGAATTCGGGCCATATGTGGTGAATCTCAAATTCATGATTAATCTTCGAGTGCGTACACATTGCGTTCAGCGGACTCATATATATAACGTTGTCCTCGAAGAAGAACTGACTATGGTATTCCACTATTTTGCATTAATCAAAACCAGTGTCACTTTTCTGCTAGCTGCTCGGCCTATATCAAAGCTGTGGACGTAAGATGAGGTGTCCTAATCGATATGATATGACATGTTTAATTCGTAGAGCACACTCGGTAAGAGAAGGAAGCCAATTCACCTTCCTCCACAGATGTACAAGTCAGGATAAGTGAGCATATAGCGAAGCAAAAAGACGCACGAGGCTGGCAATGGATCAGGCGATGGCTGCGTACGATGGATTAAAAAAATGTTGTGAACAAGTGTGCGGAATTCTTCCACACAGTATAATGAGTAAAATAATTAGAAGTCTACTTTACTTGGTTTCCTTAGGAACAGCAGAACAGGATGTATAATTCCGGTCAAAAAATATGATGCGAATCGCTTTACTTGGATCTTTCAGGGTGTCATTTGCCACGGTCTGTAGTATTTGATGATGATGTCTAAATATCGATACTAGTACACAAAGTAATCGAGAACCCTGAATATATCGGAAAGATGATCCCACCAGGATGACTACCAGCGACTTCTCTAATGGTAGTCCCCTGTTGCCCATTTATTCTTCAAATTCCCATAGCCTGGAACATAATGACGCGATTTTCAAAGTGCATGGGGAGTTGTATTACTTCAACTCTTATCTGAAGCAGAGAGCAGGAACAGGAGAGGATCGACAGTTTATGCTTGTCAATGACTCCGGAACGAGCTTGAGGTTACCGGTCAAGGTTGCCCCTAGGTGTGACGCCAACCAAGATAAGAGGGTTCCGCAGCCAGGGCTGGTCGCATTTTTTATCCAGCCCACCATTACAATAAGGATGAGTGCTGGTGTATATATTGCCTGCGATTTTTGTTGAGTCAATCACGTCAGCATGTAGTCGTGTCTGAAGCTACTCACAGAGATAACCATCGTCGTGCGCTGAAATATTGCAGCGGCGGTGACCAAAGTTCCATATAACGGTGTGGAGGGGGTAATGCTGATAGTCAAGACTAGTCGAATGATCTAGGAAAATGGAAATCATTAGAGCACGATCCCCACTTGGTTTCAGGTGTACAAATGCGTGAGCATACAACCTACTTGAATAGCCGCGTATAGCAAGCCGGATTCAGTAAGGAAGGCAACAACAGGAACCGTTATACCATTAAGTCTCATTCTCCTACATAAATGGTCAATGGAAAATCTGAGATACGAACTCAACTGGGCGACTCACTGCGCTAGCATTAAAGTCGAGGCTACGTTCGCAGCAATGCTCAACAGTGAGATTATAATTCCTAGGATAGAGATAACGGCCTTGTTTGAAGAGATGTTGACAAACGGTTTCAGTTCTGCTTGCGCTGTGAGTACAGTATACGGGACCCAGAGTGCTAGTATGTCGATTTAGTGAAGGTACTTGGAGCAGTTTAGCCGAATTAGAACTACTTACCAAGGCAGCAGAATACGAGCAAACCAGGAACCAGGGTGATGGGTCGCCTTGAAGTACTTGGACTCTTCCATATTGCTATGGCTCGCCACACCGTCAGAGCATCAGTAATGATGAACTGTTATCAACAATGTTTAGATGGAGTTGAGTAAACGAGACAGGATCACTATTACCACTATACCAGCATCTGCTGGACCCCCGTAACAGCTGTGAATATTTTGGCATGAAATAGCCAGTCCTTGTGGTGGAGCATATGGGCTATTTCAGGATCATCGTTCAGCACCCTCTGAACCTTAGCGAGCAGTCTAAGGCGCGCTAAATCTAAGGCACAATAGATAGACACCAGAACGAATGTTACAACGAGTGCCGAGACAAGGGTGCACATCGGGAGTTTCTTTTTGGGTCGCTTTCTAAGCGGATGTTCAAACAAAAAACTCGGCTGAAAGTTGGAGGGTTTTGATACATACATGCGAAAATAAAGTGCCGTTGCACATAATGCAAAATAGCTACCTGCCGAAATCTTAGTCCTGCAGCAAATCACACCCTTTGAATGTAAGATGGATTACCGTAGGCGATCATTTCTGAGATGACACATTTAACTTGCAAATTTAATTCATCCGACACAGCTGAGAAGTATTCGATATCCGAGGCTGTCGTAATGGGAAGAGTAGCGTTGACATTGGATATAGATGGGTTCATTGCGATGGATCTCAATTGGTCTCGGAGAGGTTTCGCTCATCAATATATATGGAGGAGTCGATTGCAAGGAATTTGGGAGTTAGGTGGCTGTGTTATATGGAAACCCAGGAGAGGGATCATACGGCAAGCGAACCTACACCTATGGAACGAATATTACTGCTGGCATGTGATACAACTTTCAAAGGTATCAACTCTGATCTCTATATAACACACAAAGCGATAGAGATTGGACCTTTGATCGAAAGAAAACAGGCGGTACACGATATGCCATATTCGCATGGAAAGTCGAGTGTTCAGCAGACGGGCAAGGGTGTGCGCCTCTAACACCATTTGAATAGGGATAGCAGGCACAAAAAATCACCCCAATATCGATCATGTCTCGGCTTAGATGGCCCTCCGGGACTTCCTGGATTACGATGGATATTGGACAAGGGGCAAACCAATCAATAACTGTAATTGGTTCCATTCTGATCCGATCTCCTGGTCGAGCCAGGAGCACCACAGAGTATGTGAAAGACGCGGGTTGATATATAGGAGATGGAAGGGAACATGATATACTATCAGTTTGAAGACCATTCCTTCGCATTTACAGCCCAGAGCGGTTTTTGGCATGTCTACTATCAGAAACGACTGTTATTAGGATTTGGAGGGACAAAGGAGGAACAGCGACAAACGTGTAAGAGTACAAACATCAGGACTTGACGCCGGGAAGGAGAGGAGAAGAATCGCAGCAGGGTAAAAAACCCAGCTCAGGTACAAGGGAACAGCTTGCACCACGATGCGTGTACAATACTTTTTTGAGTCTCTCTGAACGAGCTATCAGGCTAGAACAATGACGCTACATGAGTATGAAGTTTCTAAAGGGGACGACGACGAAAACTTCAAAACTAACCAAGCCGGGGTCCCACTACAACCATCCTCCTTTGCCCTTATGGAGTGCTGCTGCCGTCTGTCGAAATACACGCTGACGGAACATTCAGATCAAAACTCCTCCGGTTACGTGGCAAGTAAGTGATTGTCTTCGTTAATAGCTTCGTCGGAAGAAGACAGGAAAACGTCTAGACGCCGAAGGCGGGTGGTGCCGTCGCTGGAACTGGAACCGCTGCTGGTATGGGTACCTCTGATGATACCGGTACATCGTACTTGGACACGGTAAGTAAAATGCAGGAGAATGAAACAAATCAAACTGAGGGCTCACCGGAGTCGCTTACCGCTCAGCGATACTGCAGTGATCACTGAAACAGGCTGTCCGATTGTCAGCACATGAGTGAGATGTGGTGGCTATGCAGTGTTTAGGAGTGACTGCAACGTGACAAGACCAATTGCTGAAGGGTGCTATCAGCTGCTACAAATTCAATGACTGCATTGAATGGCATTTAAGGCAGTCAAGTATGTCTTAGTCGTCTTTTCCTCTTGCAAAGAACTGATAAATACTATTTTAGTCCAAGACCAGAGGCTCATCACCCTCTTTGCAATCAGCAAACATAAACGCATCCTTTCCTCCATCTTAATCGTTTGGTTCGATGTAGATGATGATTCTTATACGCGTTTAGTGTAAGGACTTGTTTGTGTTGCAATGGGTAGCCTTGGCATGTATGCACGTCCATCTCCATTCTTCCCCAGTTGATTACTCTCCCCTTTCGATAATCTGATTATTGATATTACATTTGCGCAGCAGAATTCAGACGATACATTGGAATCAAGTACGAGCCCGCCCGGCGAATCATGCCCGATATGTCAGATCGCACACTGCGGTACTATGCTCAAGCAGTATTGAGCAGGTGCTTAGTATGTCGTGGACAACGCTGTTGAGCTGTTGGCTGAGTTTGGAGAGATGAGAATGGAGGAGAGCGGCAGTGATGATTTCGCTGCCTATCCGTGCTCGTTCCAGTTCCACTGCTCGAATTGAACTGAATGAGCGTACTCTACTTGTAGCATTGCATGGAAGGAACGTTTTGTACTATACAGAGTAAACTTACATAACGAGATCTGTGGCATCGGAACGAACGGGATGGCTAAAGAATAGAATATAGCGTTGCTGACACGATGCCTAGGCCTAGGGCACGTCGGAAGACCTTAATATGAGCAGATGACTCATATTCACCGCGTTCCTAGGTTCATCTGAAACATAGCTTCTAGGGGGTTGTGCAGTTTCAACAAAACCATTTGTCCTCTGATTAGTTACGGTGAGAAAATAGCATATGGAAATTTTGTTCTGCCACTCAATAATTGATGGAAAAGAGAGCCAGGGCGACTAAATGCAGTGGGAGATCTCTTGACTATTTAGGAAAATATATGTATGCCTTCAGACATCACGGTCACAGGGTGGACGGACTCCTTGCTTGCTCCAGAACCTTGTCACCCACTGATGTGTGCAACACAGGTGCAACTCGGTCTACTGTAGTATCATATATAACCAGACATCAAAGATACTTGTTGGATCATATTTGTGAACTGCAATGCTGTTGACGGTAATGATTAATTGCAGGACCAGCTCCTCACTGTTACAATACTCGCGTCAGCATTGGGAATCATAGGGCTGAGTCACCCGAATCATCCTATGACAACCATCGTCCATTCGCTCCTAGCGATCTTAAAGCCCTTAGGCACTTCCATTTCAGTTATCCCGGAACATTATTTTCTATCAGCTACCCAAGTCACCTGGCTCTGTCCTGTATCCAGGATTTACTCCGTACTCGGTGCTCCTAGACGAAATAGCGGTTCATCATCTGGGACTAATTTTGGGCTGATCAAACCCTCAAGCACGTTCGCTGTTTCATCTACAAGGCACGTCATAGTCCGTGGTGATTATCACTGCCCCTTGCTCTTTCATCGGCCTTATCTAGATGGGCGGCCTCCTTGGCCTTCTTAGAGCACTCTTGTTACAGAACAAATCGCTGCAGTTGCCCTGTGAACATGGCTGTCTACCTCTGCCCATCCACTCAGTTATCGTGGGACCCACTGTATATCACTGATAATCGATAAACATTTAGCAGTGTGTATGTATATTTTTTGACATCTCCTGTCTAACTATTGATATTCTGAAGTTAATCTTCATGCATAGGCCGGAAGCAATGCATTTCTTGGACGGTACATTATTTCAATGATGACAGTTCTCTGATAGTCCCCGGATGATGTGGCTGAAGCATCATCTATATACAACTGCGTCTTTTTTTAAGTACTCCATCGCCTTGTATACTACTAAAGCATGTATACCCAGTACTGACATCGCATCAATCCACCCATCAAATTCAGCTTCTATAATGTCCTTTATGCCGTATCCCTCCAATGCTGACATCGATTTACCAAGCATGTCGACGAAGGATATTCGACTCCTAACAGCGGTCGTTCAAGATATAAATTCTCACGTTAAATACACTGTTCCGGAGATGATGCTCTATGGTAAACCCTCACCCTTCAAAGTTGTCTGGCACTGGATAACAATGAGTATTTCAGGACTTTACGTCGTATTATCCATCCTTGCGCTACGTTCCCTTATGTACGTGTTTGGAGATCTAAAATGTGCGGAATCAAGATGCTTATGCATAAATCCCTGCTAAGGAAAAGGCCGGCAAAGCCACTAAGAACGTGGATCCACTTCTCTCTGCTCATCCTAACATTTGGCCTGGTTTCAATCCTTTGTGCCATAGATTTCGCCTTCCTCCTTGCTAAGATTCAGGCAATGCTTATCGAAAATCCTGAGATGAAATTTACCGATAGAGTCAATGTGTATTACAACGAGCAGTGGCTCCCATTTGCATATGCTATAGCCTTGATTTCAGGAAATACCATGGATGCTGGTCTAGTGGTACATCGCTGCTACTCAACTCTCAATGGGGATACTCATCCAGACATCCATTTTTTAGTTTATCGCCACTGATGCCTTGGCGACATGGAGGGCGATAGCGCTATGGCATTCGGATTCAAGATTCCATATAGGGTTGGTTCCCTGTTTTTTCATAGTATCCAGTTTCGGTGAGCATCTCCTTGGTCTAATCATAGAGATGACAGACATTCACTGACAAACATGGCATAGCCCTCGATGTCCCATACATCATCTTCTATATGCAAGCAACACTCAAGGGCCAGAATACCTTCTCGATTGCAGCTGATCAATCTATCCTCGCAATTACATCATCATCTCTGAGCATTGCCGCCAGCATTTTTGCCACTTGTATGCTGGGATTCACCGCCTAGTAAGTTAGAAGGCAGATCGTGGATCATTCAGCGCTTCTTTGTTATTTACCTAACGTACAGTCGACATCGCGTATTCACAACACGATTGGGTGTGTGCATCGATGGTGCAAGGATTCTGCTCCTCTCAACAGAGTCCGGATTACTTTATACTATGATCCAGGTCAGTGATCGCATTCTTTACGGGAGATAATCAGTTATGTAACTATTATTGTACGAGGTTAGATTGTCAGAATGGTTCTGGCTATTGGTGTTATTTCAAATTCTAGCCCGTCATCTCAGTCGCTAGGTACAGCAAATTACATATTTGGAAGAATGACGATGGTTATCTCTGTGAGTCATCCTGCTGTCGCGACCTCGATGTGTTGAATTGACCAGAAACCCACAGGCAATATATACACCAGCCCTGATTCTCATCATTAATAACGGATACTCCCTAAATGATGTCAGGCACAATGAAACCATTTGCGAAAGTTCTTCGCAAGCCAAAGAGTTACATCCAGATTCAATCGATAACTCTTTCACTGGCGGGAGCGAGAGCATTGTGCGGGAGTCCACTTGCATGTTTGAATTGCAAGGAGGATCTAGCGTGGAGTCTCACGATAGAGAGATGCTCAGAAGCAGAGCATAGGATGCTTTTCAATGCTCAGTAATCAGGTACATGATATTGTAACGGTTACTTACCATCCACACTGATCATACCAATCATACAAATCATGATACAAGGCGCGGCAAAGGGTAAAACTTCGTGAGCCAGAGTGCAAAGGGTAATATTTCCGGAAAAGCTGGTATGAAGAACGGAGAGACGCATAAAAGTTCATTCCTGCATCTAACCTTCGGATTCGAACCAAAATGTAATGGAGTCAGCAGAGTTATGTGCCCACAGTGGGTAGTAATAGGTAGTAATAGATTGCAATGCCGTACAGTCACAGTGAACATGATGAAAGTGTGCTCTCGTCACGTGGAACATTTCCCGTCTTCGTTTGAGGTCCATTCCGAACTCAGGTAGAACTCGGTTCTTCACCGGACCGGCAGCGCCAAAAAAATCCCACGCCACAACTAGTTCGCAACAGTGACACAACCAAAACCTCGGTTGTACTATCTCGTCTGCCCGAGGCTCCATTGCCGACATGTTTACCAGTTTCACTTCCCACGCCACGCTCTTTCTCATCTGGCCCAACCTCGGTTGCACGACTTGCTCTGCCCGACCCTTCCCACGCCACGCTGTTCCACCACCACCCACACCATCTACCATCCGCACGACTAACCACCACCCACCATCCATCTCCAGAGTCCCCTTTGAGGGTCTCTGGAGATGATTTGACATCGTTCGAGGCGTCAGTCACTACGAACAACAAACGCGGGACTTGGCCGCCCCACTGCTCTTACCACCACCTTCACACCACCTCCCACCACCATCTACCATCCGCATGACCAACCACTGTCCACCATCCATCGACAGAGGTTCCTTTGAGGCTGTCTGGAGATCACTTGACATTGAGGCACAAACTCTGGTCTTTTAATCCTTGTACGACATGTGTTAGACAAGGCTGTTAACGTTTCCGAGTGCTCATGCCCAACAAGTTTCCTAGGATGGTATCTAGAGCATTTGCATCTACGGCTACAAGGAATTTTACTTGCGTAAGTGTTCTTTGGACAGTCAACAACAAGCTTGGTCTTCCTCCCATCTGTGTCGCCAGGACAACGGTGATGCGACCGTCTACCACTAACATGGACTTGTTGGTTTCATCCTACATGTTTATTCTGGTATGTTTTCCCACTGCTAAGACAAATTCTCTGCAAATTGATGGAATTTGCAGCCGTCTTGCTTGCCATCAAGCATGTTCCAACGAAAATAGTGCTTAGTTGTACAAGACGATGACATGTCGATCAACGTGCGTTTCCATTCCGAATCATCCTTCTCAATCACCTAAAGCCAGCGTATGAGATTAAGATATATTGCTCTACTATTAGCAATGAGAGAATGTGGAAGATATTCTTAGACGCAATGAAGCAAACAGATAGCTTGTGTCAACGTAGTACCGCCATTACCGCATAGCAACTCTAATCGTATCCCATCCAACTCGATGATCAATGTCATTCGCATGCATATATAGGAAGTTTCTTTCATAGACAGAACTCAAAAGTAACCTCTTCCAATCGTTTGCCGACTCTCGTTTTCACCCGCATTTTACCCACCCAAGTTGACTGTATGCCATCCATGACTTTAACTATAGTCGATCCTATCCCCTCCAGTCCAATTATGTCAATGGAGGATATACAACACCTTGCGGCTGTTTCCCAGGACTTTGAATATGACCTGAAAGCCGTTATTCCGATGACGATGACCTATGGTAAGTGTCCTAGCCTAACCTCGGCACTTGATATCTGCAATCGACACCCATAGGCGCATACGTTGTACTATGTGGTCTTTCTCTTTATTCCATTGTGTAAGTGTTCATGCACATACTTCATAAATTTTCAGTATAGACATACGTATCCAGAACAAAGCCGCGGAAGTCGTACAGAACGTGGATTCTTTTCTTGGCACTTCTCTTCACTTTCATTATCACAACACTTTGGTGTAGCATCGAGACGGGGATTCTATCTGCCCGAGTCCAGACGATTTTGATCGATAACTCTGAGATGTCATTCAATAGCAGAGTAGCAGTGTACAACAATTTGCATTGGCTTGACCCTATAGTGTCGATAGAAAGTGTTATCGCAACCGCTGCAGATTCTGGACTGTTGGTGAGAA
>CEMT01386203.1:0-43821 GCA_900068985.1 Pterula multifida
CTCATACTTGTCTCTTCCTAGCCTCTGTTTTTTTCTCCTTGAGTTGTTTCCTGAGAAACTCAGGACACTTCGGATAGTGATAGTTATATATTTTGTTTTCCTCAATAATAGGGATTGTATGGTTGACAGCTCAAAGTAGAGGAAGTTTATCAGGTACTCCATGAAGCATGTTTTCATACTTCTTGAACCACCTTTGATGCAGCATAGGATATTATCCTTTGGATATCCCTTGCTGGCCACTTCTTTTACCTCCTCTCACACTTCTAATCAAATTCTTTCTAATTCCTTTTTGGCCTTAAAAATGTTTTGTGCTTTCAATTTCTCAATGTCAGAATGTGCTTCCTGACATCTCCTTCTACATTCTCTCTCAAACTGGAGAGCTTTACCTCTAACAGTTGGTGATAGACACTTAGCTGATTTTCTAGCTTTCCAATCTAAGTTGAACATGCCTTGCAGCTTACCCTCCAGAGGAGGTGCACTCTCAAAACCCTGCTGTTTTTGCAAGTCCTCTCTCTGTGACATATCATTTTTCTTATTTCACCCTGGCAATTCCATGGTTACCATTGTCATTTTAGCGAAGTGTTCCTTGGGGTTATCTGATAGTTCCTCAGCTTTGGATAACACCAGTTCTTCCATTGAATTTTTTTTCTGTTTTTATTAGTTTCAACTTCTTCATCCTCGATTTCCTCTATTGTTACTGAAGATTGAAGTGGTTTTGTTGCCTGCTTGGATCACTGTTCAGAATGCTTTCTGTCTTGGTATGTGAAGTGGCAGATAGTCTCTGCAACTTCCTCCCCTTCAGAAAGTGTTCTAATTTGCTTTCCCTTTACAAATACTTGGTTTTTCTTAAGATCAATTGTCATGTCTATTGATCTCATGAATACCATGCCAATAACCATATTGAACTTGTCAATATTCACAACATCCCAGTATGATTCTGGGGTACAAATATCTCCAATTGATATTGCTGTTCAGCAGCCAAAATTGATATTGGATCTACTTCCAGGAGTACCTAGTTGTAGTTCCACTTGTTTAGTCAAGTCAAACATGTCTAGCCCTGCAATTTTTGTTATGTGAGGTGCTATCGCATCTGTTGAACTTGCTGTATCTAGTACAGCCCATACTTTGAGCTTTTTACCTGATGGGGAATATACCATCACATAAATTGATAGCAGCCTTGTCATTTTCAAAGATCTTTCTGGCTGAGGTTCTTTACAATTGGTGATGAGTCCTTTTGTTGACACTTGTCCCAATCCAAACCTTACTGATTCTCCTATCTTGTTGATAGCATCCACTATCACCTTATGCAAAGCCTTGATGATGGATGAATTCCACCATTCATCATCTGGCACTGTACTCATTCAAAACCCAACTTGAGCATCATCATTATTTGACTGATAATACTCATTATCATCCCTATCCTAATAATATTCATTGTTGTGCTGAGATTGGTTCTCTTCACCAACAAATCCTCCTGGTCCCATATCCTCTTTGCCATCATATTGGGATCCCCCAAATGTTTCATCATTATATTCAGGTTCACCTGCCTCAGCTGAAGTTTGCTGATTCAATGTGTCTGGTTCAACTTGAGTCATCCTAAATTGAGGTTTATTTCTCAATTTAGGGCACTCTGGGCTTCCCAACCAATGTCCAAACCTGTGGCAATCAAAACATTGATTGCTGGCTGCTGTTCAGGGTCCTGAATTAGGTTTACTTCCCAACTGTACAGGCTTATTGTAACTGTTATTGCCATTGGATCCTCCTGGATTTGATGGCTTATTGGTTCTCATCAATGCTGACAATCCACCTTGTAATGGTCTTGCTTGAGCACTTGGCCTGTTTGGGTTAGCCACCATAGTCCTTGCCACAACATTCATTGTGGCTACTGTGGCTTTTGGTTTAGCGTTCCAGTTAGGTGTTCTAGCTGGTTGCCTGTTTGCTTTGAAAATTCTGTCTTGGTGATACTTGTACTCCAGTAGGCCATGAACTCTTGTCAGCCACTGCTAAAAGTTTTGGTCCCACTGTGAGTTGCGATGATGTTTGTGGAGTCTTCCACTGTGCAACAACATCCCATTGCACAGTGCAAGCTTCCTCCAATCATACCACTAGATACATGAGTGAATCTGTTGGCAGAGCCTCTGGGCTCACTCCTTTGTCTAAAATGCTTTGCTGGATATACTGTATGATGGCAGCCCAGTATAGAATCGCCAATTAGAGGTTCCTCTATCTGATAGTATCATCATTCTCATAGCTGCCTGGGACAGCTTACAGAAGAAACAGATGATGTCATGCTTGAATTCCAGTTCATAGCACAATCATCACACATCTGTCACTGCTGTTGGGTGAACATACCAGTCATACAATGCCAGAATGATATCTGTGAATGAGTAATCTCCATCATGGATACCTTCCACAAATACATCCATATTAAACTATGCCAAAGGGTCTTCTGCAAGGAATGACCCTAACCCCATGGCTCTATGAAAATCATTTTCTGGTCCCAAGAGGTTGGACATAGATGCCCATCTCAGTACTTGAAAGAACCAGCAGTTGAACTCTCCCAGGCCTCTATGTCTGTCATACAATGACATGGGGTTCTGAGCTTTTGTTTTCTCATTAGTTGTTGGGGATGGTTTTTTTGTAATGGTTTTATCGATCATTGCTCAATAAAATTCATGCATCTTTTCCAAATATTGTTGATGCATTGTTGTGTCTTGGGTTTGATAATAGGTCATAGGCTGCAGGGCTTTTGTAGTTGAAAGTCCTCCTACCCTACCATCTATATTCTCACCATACAATGTACTGGCATAATTTTTTGTGTAGTCTGGAACAACAGAGAATTTTCTGGGGGTGCTTAACATATTCCCTGGTTGTTCTGTTGAACTTCATTTTATTCCCTCCTCATATCTCTGCTGTGATGTCATTATCACAGGGTTCCGAGATGCAGGTACATTTGAACCAGTATCTATGAATTGGTTTGGAAAGTAGATGCAGAGTTTGGAGACTCTGCCACTATTCCACTAGCATGCTTGACACTTACTAGTGATAGTGGGGCATATGATCCCATCTCTCCTTCTACTCCACATGTCTGGTCTGTTTGGTTCAAGTGAGAGTAGTATACTCCTCCACTCATTCCTGTATCTATTGTAACATTAGTATTTGGACCTCCAACACCATCTCCTAATGGTGGAGTTATGGATCTTCTGTCTTTATCAAATACAATGTCCTGATCAATGATGTCCATTCTACTAAGGTTTACAAGTTGTAAAGCCCATATACCTTGTAGCTGGCATCTCTCTTCTTTGGTATGCCCTCACCCATTTACCAACTCACTTGGCATTGTGATATTGGTGTATAGCACTGGATCAACCTTAAACAGTTTACCCTGACCATTCAGTTTTGGTTTACCACTAGGGTTCCCACTTTGATGTGGAGGAGTGTCTCAACACAGTTCTTTCCCACTTGGCATCCTAACCACCTTATGTATCAGTGGTTTACTTTCCACTGGGTTAGAAGTTGGTGGAGACAGCATCTCAAATATTTGAGGAGTTGGAGCAGCCTCAAACCTAATTGGTGAGACTGTTACCATCTGACAGGGTAATGGTACTCTCAATGGGCTTGGAGATGCAGGCATCAAGACTCTTGATGACTTTGCATCTAGCCTGTCTATTATTGATTGCATTTGTGTCATCATTGTTTCTGACATCAATTGCAGAATATCTATTTGATTTTGTAAATGTACTTTGTCTGCATGTGTTGGCAAATATACTCTATGCATATTGCCAGTATTATCTACATAATACTGTTCAATTGAATTACTGGCCTCTTGTGAACCAGATGGGGATTGGAATTCCACTCATCTCTGAGGTCTTCTCAGCACTACATTGGATGGTAGTTTGCTCATGTCCAGAGGACCTGTTGGTGCTCCTACATCACTCCATATAGTGCTTGTGGCTGGGTTTACTAGCTCTTCCTCTGACAGTGCAGTAACTTCAGATGGCAATGTCCCTGGAGTCTGACTCCTTGAGGTAGACCTTGAGCTGAGCTGGCTTCCCAGTGCATTTACCATGACCTCTTGAAGGTCTGACTGACTAGTTTGCTCTATACTTTGGTCTGTCATAACCTCTCCCTGGCTTCCAGGGGAGGTTAGCCTTCTGCCCATTAATGCAGCAGTTCTTGCTAGTGGTGACACTAAGTGAGATGCCTGCTGCCCTGTTGATGACATGTTCCCTAACCCTACTGATAGGTCAAACATCACTGGAATGCCTGACCTTCTTCTAGGTGTTGAACTGTCTGATGTTGATTTTGTTGACATATCATCAAATTGATTCTATTGTCTCACTTGTAAATTGGGCAGGGTCTTTCCACAACATCATTCAGTGAATCTTTGCTTGACACAATGAGACCAAATATCATTCAAAAAATGTAAGAGTGTTGATAGTGGTGGTGGACTGATACATGCGACAGAACAGTTACAGTGTCTGAGTTGTGTAAGTAAGTGTAGTCRAAGGTACAAAYRAGAGCATGTGACTACTAATAGACAAGTGAAAACAAACAACAGTAAATAAGTACAATAATGTGGGAGATATTCCTTACAGTATTGATATTGGATCCTGTCCTTATGAGAGCTTCACTATATGGCACCAAGTCCTATCCGAAAATCCGGTTATGAAAAGGCAGCGTGTTCTGAGAATCAAACCAGTCTTCCAGACTTATGTATCTCTTTCTTTTCAACTACATCATGATCCGATTTACTCTTGGAATAACATCGACATAGGGGTTCTCTGTAAGCATACACTTAGGGGTTCGGCGATGGTAAAACCCCATTCCTTACCATCTTCCATACCTAGACAAGGATAGGTTCAACAACGCGAATAAATTTCTTGCGTGGCCAACTGTGGCGGTGCCCGTCCGTCTGTCAAAAGAAAAACGCGACTGCCACTTGGTTTATCATGCTATGAAGAATTCGATACCACATTGTGCCCATAAAGGTTCGAACATCTCGGAATCTGACTTCAGCGTACATGGTTTTAGTATAGTTATGATTGTATATCTATCTTATTCAATTCCAGCCGAGTGCTTGAGGCAGACAAGACTGCTTGAGCTTGATGTAGTTTGCACGTCGTGTAGATCATTCAAAAAATCGTATCGGTGCGGAGCTATCTAGTAGGCTGCAGATTTCTGAGGAGCTTGAAGGCGTGCGTGACTGGTGATCAAATGTAGTAATATATCGAAATTCAATATTCAGCATTAAGCGGGACATATAAAGGATACATAAGAGTCGAAAACCAAACAATCTTCCGCACCGCAGAAGAGAAGATAGAAATACACTAAGGAGAGGATAGTAAAGGACACTTCATTGGTCGACAGGGAAATAGAAGAGAAAGCACTGGAAATATTCACTACAACCATTACGTTGTTGTGCGTTTGGGTGTTGGCAGGCCTCACTGAGGTGGGAGAAGGTAAACTATTCCTTGATGGGGTACAAAAAATCAGTATCATGATATAGGTTCATCAATACAAAACAACTCACCATACAAAACTAAGAGGTTGTAAAGAGAATAAAGATATCGAAACCAAGGGAAACATCAAAGGATACATCGGAAAACAGCAAGTTCAGGGCATCAGGAGCTCATGAAATGTCCAAAGCGAGCTCCTGAAACGCTAGCTAAATGTAAACCTTAATCCTCCAGTCATCACTGGAAAGAAACGTACCATCAAGATATAACACAGAAGGCAAAGGCTCCGGCGGGGGCTGGCCTCTCGGCATCGACAAGGAACCTTTCATCATCTGAGATGGTAGCACCAAAAGAAAGCGACTCTAGAATCGTCGAAGACAGGAAACTGCTGCCAGACTCATCGCAAACAGCATCGCGGAAAGTGGCTTCAAGGTCCAATATGGTGAATGAGTCCATTGATGATTGTAACGAATGGAGTAGTTTAGTGGAGGTGGTGCGCCTTCGGCGCAGTAAGACGAAGTGAGTTTACTTGAAGGTTGTGGTCGACGGAAAAGAGGCGATTGATGATACGACAAAGCAAGGTTCCAGGTTAAGTAGCTGGGAGCACAATGAAGAGCCATGAAAAGGTAATGAATGTAGGGCACGGGGCTAGATTTCGAACCCCTCATTGTTCTCTAACTATGCGCAGACTAGTGACTAGTACAATGATAGAGACAAAAATCCCTTTTTGGATATAATTTTTTTTATTGTGGGGTGATATTAGTTGCATGGGATCCGTTGGTGGACTTAATAACATGTTCCTGTGCGTTGAAACGTTACGGATGAAACTCAGGGGGAGGACAGGGCATGATGATGATGTGGCTTATGTGGCTTACATAATTGTGCTTACTGTTTGCACAATGCACTACTACACAGCCACATTGACTATTGTTCTGAACCCGTAGTGGGTTTATACATTCCTCACTTTTTCCATTGTTCTCCCCACAAAGGTTCGCTGACGACAATGAAGCACTATATTATGGGCAATTGTTCACCGCCGTTGCTCTCGTCCCCCTCTCGTTCCCAGCCATGTCAGATCCTCTCTATCCAGCTTACTCCATATTCGCGTTCCTTGGCTTCATACTCGTTCTCACACCTCTACCCTGGCATCTACAGGCATGGAACGCAGGAACTTGTTTCTATATGATGTGGACCGCATTGTTATGCCTCAACTACTTCATAAACTCCTTGGTGTGGGCACAAGATGCAATAAACAAAGCACCCATATGGTGTGATATATGTACGGCGTCCGCTCATTGTTCACTTTAGGAAGTCTGACGTGCTTGTTAGCCATCCGCATTACATCCTGTGCCTCAGTCGGCATTCCTGCATCTGCCCTTTGTATTGTAAGAAGGCTGTACAAAATCGCTTCCATGAAGAACGCTTCGACGACGCGCGCCGAGGTGTGTCCGTCGACTTTATACCTTTTCAATCTCTTAATCATGCTTCAGAAACAACGCGCCGTCATCGTTGATGCGGTTATTTCTGTTTTAATACCAATGATTCTTGCGGCACTTCGTAAGTGCCTCCACTGGCGTTCGACTGACAATTGAACGTTTGCTCTCAGAATATATCGTTCAAGGACACCGTTTCAATATCTTAGAGGAAGTAGGCTGCATGGCTGCGGTATACAATACACCAGTAGCCTATGTGGTTACTTTCATGTGGCCTGCCATCTTTGGCGTCATTTCAGCTGTGTATTGCAGTAAGTTTGCTCGTTACGTGAGCGCTCATCTATGTCAGACGCTAAACAATCTGCCTTAGTTCTTTCTCTTCTTGCGTTCAGACGTCGCCAGGTTGACTTGCAACAGTTCATGAGTACGAACAGGTCCTTGACTATGAGCCGCTACCTCCGTCTCATGGCATTGGCCACCGTTGAAACCATGTGTACCACTCCACTCGCTGTGTTTGCTATCGTTCTCAACGCTACTGCCTTCCCTATCCAGCCCTGGGTTAGCTGGGAAGACACCCATTTCCATTACTCAAGAGTTGATCTCACTCCTTCGCTCATCTGGCGACAAAGTCGTCTCGTTGTGGCCTCTTTTCAACTGACCCGCTGGGCGCCTGTGTTTTGTGCCTTCGTCTTTTTCTTTTTCTTTGGCTTTGCGGAGGAATCCAGGAAGCATTATAACACTGCATTTCAGCTGGTTACAAGGTTTCTTGGTTTGGACAGATTGTTCCGGAAAATTGTCGTTCCAAGGCCGAGATTCAAATCTCCCTTCAGTTCATCCCAGTCAGTTGTTTCGTGCACACTTTTTTTTCCACTACTTATCCCCGTTTCATCTTCCTTAGGGATCACTACGTCAAAACTCTTTCCAAATCAGCTTCCGTGGGCACTCTTCCCATTTTTATTACCCAGAGCAAAGAATGCGATAGCAGCAGTAGTCTTACTGGGGTCAGCTGGACTGGCAATTGGGTGCAATGTGTCGATCTCACGTCGAAGGTTCCTCCATCTCCATCATCCTACACATCGACATCTGTCCCCTCGTCGTCTACCGCGCACGGAGAGATTACTCCCACAGAATGCGACTTCTCCATGCCTCGTTTACCCTCATTTCCTCCGCTCGCTGCTGGGGAGCGACCACCTGCTTATTCACTACGTCACAAACTCAGCTATGTAAGCACAGCCTCCGTTGTGCCTCTTGACCCATGTCCATACCTCGTTCCATTCGACTTTGAGCACCTGCATCAGACACGGGATAAAAACATAACGGTCGATTAGGATCCTCTGTTATCAATCACATCGCTCACGCCGACTTTCTAGCGTCATAGTTGCGCAACAGTATTCACACACATTCGTTTTGAGATACCTTGTCTTTCGTTCCTATTCTTTCAAACCTTTTCCGTTTTCTACCTCACTGGACATCCCTTCTTACGACCAACACACCCCGCTAATGTTGATACCTTGATGTCAAAATTCACTCATCGGTTTATCTGTATTTCTTACGTCTATTATTCATTTTTATCTATCTTCATCTCTTGTAACTCTTAGACGCTTAATGTACTTCACAAAGGTCAGCTGTGTATGCTCGAGCCTGGTAGTCTTTACGAAAGCATACGTTCGTTCTCCAGCAGAAAGTGCTACTACATAAGCACTGTTGTCAAGGAAATCTGTTTTTTGTTATGTAGCGTGACAGACGCTAAATAAGCGCTGGATACAGAATTGAACTACCATGCAGAGTTTCCCGTCAACCACTGGTCCTCACTAATATTAGCAGAATTCTTGTAGAGTACTTGATTCCGGCAATAACTATTTCGATACTGTGCCGTCTGTGCCGAGGTGCTTAGCGCTTTGTCGGGGAACAATGCACTGTCAGTGCTCTTGAGAGACGCTCAAGCACGTACACCACAGAAGTTGTTCAACTTCTAGCAGCTGACAACCGGAAGCTGGCGCTTGAAATCAAAAGCAAACCCTGTAACTCACTCCACACTGTGATTACGAATTATATTGCATGTTCGTTTATGTACATATTCTACCGTAAGAATTTGTTCGGTTGGATTTCATCCGTATATTGTCCATGATGTATAAGCAAGTTGACTGTTCATGAGATTAGGATCGTAAGGACTGTACTCGTGTAGTATGTAAGGTCACGCTACTAGGAATTGACTTCCGCGTGCTGAAGTATATGGAAAGTTCTTTGTACGGCCCCAGCATACATAGAAAGTCAAGATGCTCTTGAATAAACCGTTAGTAGATATCTAGGCATGATTGGTACTTAGGTAACACACCTTCTGCAATGCAAAAACGAGTGATATAGTTAGCGGAACTACGCATCGTGCTCAATGAACCACAGTGTACCAGGCATGAGTAAAGTTTGGGACTCACCAAAACTGAGAGAAAGGAAGGTTGGGGCAGAAGGTCGTAGATTTATCGCTTCTACAAATCTAAATCTCGTCAATCAGAGGCAAGTCCACCATCCACGGTAAATCCAGAACTTACAATATTGCGACAAGTCCTAAGGTCGTGACAACGATGATCCGTAAAAATGGTTGGAGTGGTACTTCACTTCTCTTCGAACGAATGTGTTTTACCATGAGAAGCAGGATGAACACTATGTTATGGTATCCTCCGTTGAGTAGCTGTTGTGGCGGGAGAAGCTCCAACAGTTTTACACACCATTGACACACATCATGGCTGCGATGAAAGCAGCAGTTAGCAAGCTGGTGATGATAGTTCTGTAGGAGTACAGTTTTATAAACTGATACGTATATTTGCAAGTGAGCAAGGGACGAACGGTGCGGTTTGAGTGAGGTGGCAAAAGAGCCCGTGTGCGCTCCTTTGAACAGTAGTCGGCTTGGCGAAGGCAAGCTAGTGCGTACATGAGGTAGCGTTACAAAGCAAAGATGAGTAACGAACCAAACAGACGATCCAGAATATGGTGGTTGGAACCTGCACCAGGCTCCAGATCATCTATGTGCAAGAAATATGCTGAGTTACGACGTCATGTTGAAAGCGAGTAGAGAGTAACACACGCTGCAAATTCGATTCTCTCTGATCTGCTTCCCATGTGCAATAACTGAGAGGCTCATGTAAACCTAATGAAGGTACTGCCATGAGCATCAATGATCAAGCATTCCACTAAAGTTCACAAACCTCGATCGCAAATATCAATGCAGCACCAGCCAACCTGCGTTTAAAACCCAGAAATTACAGGATTATCTGAGGAAAATTTTGGAATTAATCTTACATTGGGGGAGCAGAATAGATGAGTCCTGCTTGTATCAGACATAGGGTTCTGTCGGGTTCAGGTCCAGTTTGACGCCCAAGCAGTATCAAATGTATAGCGCAATAAATGATGTTGCAGATCAAAAGAGTGAACCAACTCCTCATCCGCATTATACCACTGGAACAAAAAGCAGGAACCAATGCGAAGAGTGAGATGCCCATAGCTAAGAACATGAAGACGTTGAAGATTATGGTGGTTACTGGCAACGCCACAGCGGCTGGTTCTGCTTGAGTAGTAGAGGGGACTCATTCAGCTACAAACTCGAAATTGGTTGGATTCAAATAGCGTTTACATACCAGCAGGTAAGTCCATTGACGAGGAAAACCAAAAAATAGGAGTTGGGGAGCAGCAGAGAAGGATACGGTTGCTGGAACCATATGAAGCCAAGATTGCTGTTGCATCGATCACAATTCACGGACTCGGAAAACCTATATTGCCTATTTTAGGCTGCTTTTTCTGATCCGTGAAGTCCGGCTTGATCTGATTTGCCTGGTCTGATTCTTCGGGCTCCATCCGTTTCGGGTCCACCAGCACTGGACCGGCAACCGACCCATCGCGCCACCTTTGGCCCATCGTACTGGTGGTGATACGCAGCTTTCATGAAGAAACCGACAAGAAGGCCCATCATCTTGGAAGTTGAACATACTGAACGTTGAACACTTGAGTCCTTCGATGCTGTCGACAACGTCTTCGCCAGATGATAACTTGGAATTGAAGCTTGATCGATGATCATACGTTTTCTGACTATCATACTAAGGAGTCTATCCTTTACCTGATCCAAACAGGTGACGTCTTCTCTACGTTCTCCACACGTTGAGATCATTGAACATCCTCACAGCAATAAAGTGTCTAGATAAAACGAATTGCGCAGTTGATTCCTATTGATCACTGGTACCAGGTAAGTAAAGCATCAGAGCATGGGGTGGAGCCTTGAAGCAGGTCCGGCTGATCCGCGAAGCCCGTTTGCTTGCAGAAGTTAAAGGAACAGTTCCCATCCGGGGTACCAGTATGGCAAAGCCAGACACGGGCTTGGTCGGAATGTTTCTTGTGATGCAAGTACAATCATCTCGTTCAGATGGGCCTTGATGAACCTTGTAGAGTCAGAGCCTTACTCCTTTACTTATATCTGGGCTGCAAGTTCTATTTTTATGGATTCGGTATATTTGCAATCGGTTTGACAATGACGCAGTCTTGAGCCTTGGCCACTAACGAGATCGTACAGTCCAGTTAACCGGAGCAGGAGTAAGATCCAGAGGAGTTTCAACACACCTACATGGATGCGATGAATCTGGAAGTTATAAGCCATGTTCTGAGTGCTACTACTTGGGCACTTGATACTTATACATGATCTACAGTATCGCCCACCACACCTCGCTTCTGTGGATTTTTGAACTTTGCTTCTTTCACGGAATCTCACCCCGCAGAAAGCCAAACGGTCCATCTTCGGGCGTAACATTATGACCAGCCATGTAGCGTTTATACGTCACTGTTCAACCCAGGCTCTTCGTTGGGTTCAAGTTTATATACACCTGGGCTAGTCGGCGAAAGGAAGAGACCTCTCTATTTCTGATGCTATCAATGGTACCTGGCATGACCACCTCTTTTCTCTCGTTCCATGCTCAGAAAGAACAACAATAGGTATACACTGCACAGCCAAGTTATCCCATCTGGACCGCGATCTGGTTCTCGTGAAAAGCGAACGATCACTATTTGCCCCAAAACTGAACAAGGTATCCCTTCCACGGCCAATTATCACATGGGGATGAAATCATGTAGGAAACAGCTTCGTACACATACGATGCTCCTGGGACCATCATCTCTTTCAGTTCGTAACTCTGTCTTTCCTTTTCATATGACAGGTCTTTCAGATTTAAAGTGCAAGGGTACAGAATGATGGTAACAGAACCTTGTTCGCGTCCTTGTCCAGTCCAACTCATTCTTCCTTGAGGCTGTGACTCTTACCAATCATGGGATGGCGCTTCGATTTGCTGCCCGTAAGTACCGATCCGAGAAAGGCCCAGTGCTTAAAATAGTATCCATCGACCATAGCAATACATTAGCAAGTAGGTGATCTGAGCAGAGTCTCGGTTCATATTACATTGCAGTCAATAATAAGGTATCTCAATATGTGTTTCCCAACCTCTCCCGATGTCAGGCCGCATACTCAGGCGGACCTCGGTAAAGCCCTTCGACGCGATCGTTCAGAGACTTGATCATCTGCAACACTTGGGTTTGATTGACATTGGCGTCACCAGTTGGCTGGGCGGCGGCTGAGGGATGCTGGACGAGACCGGCTGAGGGAGGGGGGGCGAGACTAGCTGAGGGAGGGGGGGCGAGACCAGCTGAGGGATGCGAAACGAGACCGACTGAGGAATGCTGGATGACATTGGGTGGGGAAGGAGGTGGTACGGACAAATCGCTGTTGATTACCGAGGGAGAGAGTTGGGCGCTGTTGTTATGAGGATTGTATGGTGCAGAATCGTATGACTGTATTTCTGGGGCCAGATATGGGACGTAACTACCTGTGATTTTAGGAGTTCTTTTGAATCAGTGCAAGCCTAAGTGCAGCGATCGACGATCAATTACCTCGGAAAGCAGCCGTGCTAGTGTCATTCGTCCAGTTGTTCCCAGTGTCTCCAGGACTTGGATAAACTTGCACATGAGATGGCCGTGATCTTCGCTTGATAAGGAAGAAGACTAATCCAATAACTGCCAGTAAGAACACCGCCGCACCAACGGCTATCCCCGCTATTGGACCCGGTTGTAATCCTTGCTTTGAATCGGACGACCCAGGTACACTGGTACTAGTACTAAGACCGGCGCTGGTACTGGTGCTACTGCCAATTGTGCTACTTGAACTACTGGGATCCGCACTAGGAAAGGACAGCGGGGCTATCGCTTCACGTATCGTCTTCATAGTGGAGAGAGGTAGAAACATAAATGCCCAGAAATTGAAACCTTCTCCCACAGGGACGTTGGTGATAGTGACATTTAGAGTATGCCTTCCTTCCCCTGTACGTGTCTTGACTAACGCTCCGGAGTTATCCACAGGGAGACCATCCACCAGCACGAAGAACGTAGCTAGATCGTTGATACCATTCGATACAAACCAAGGACTTCCTGCCTTCAGGTTCAGGCTATGTGTTTCACCAAAAATAACGATCACTTACCCACGAATTCTAGGCTGACTGAGCTTTTTGTAACCGTGGTTCGCCTGACTCCTGGAGCACTAGCGTTCTGCCAATCACCCTGATACTTCAGTGCGCCGTAGTCGGCATTAACATAGAGTGCATCGTTGGAATGTAACGGTGTATCAAGACCAGTCTGAATGAGCACAAACTCGATGATAGCCGCTTTAGCCCCGTTACCAGAAGATAGAGCAATAGTGTGAGGTTGGTCGGCCGCCCCAAGATCTCTGATGCTGAATATCATATCCGAAATTGGTAGGTCTGTGAGACCACTTGTCCGCTTGCCATCGAGCACCCAGTCAATATCGCATGCAGAAGTTTGACAATCAACTTGTCCATAGATATCGATACCATCACCTGGTATAGTGTCAGGACTTGAGTGAAGGTATTTGTGACTTTAGCGTACCTATAAAACTAAATCGCAAATCCCAGCTGGACTCTGAAGTTGTTGTATTACACCTGGTTATATTTTGGCGATCATCTGTGATGCATCCGCCTCCGTAGTTGAAGCAATTGACTAGATTCGGTGTGTCTGACCCCCCGACCGTCGTATCAACATTGCAAAGGGTTGAATCGTCGGCGTGTACTTGAGGAAAAACACTGCTGAAGCTCATGCTGAGCTGAGGCCAGCTTTAAGGGAGATGGTGAAAACGCACAGAGGAGAATTGATGGGGGTGGAAGACTCATGTACATAATGTCAAGGGACATTTATAGATGTCATCAGAACTAAATGTCATTCAGTCATGACAACGCCCATCCAGAGATGATTGTTATCGGAATCGTTGTCAATCAACAAGCGATAGAGTTTTACAGGAACAGGCTCATTCCAAGCAACAAGGTCGTAGGTGATACAGTCCAGTTTCGATGGTGAAAGTAGTCGTGTTTGTCGTATCATCCGCATATTCTTTGACCGCATCCGTCGGGACATACGTTGGTCGAGCACAGCCCACCTCAAAGAAATGGCAGATCGCTAAAGTAGTACGATCATGAATAGACCTGGTGACATGCCATTAAATATGATGTGCCTGACCGCGTTTCTCAAGGCAGATTACGTTAGCATTATCACATGAGAGCCTATGAGGTACATCCACAGCTCATAGCTCGAGGCAAGTGAAGGCTAGAGTAGGGTAGGGGCTGGGAAACTTAAGGACAAGTTGGGGCTCGAGTAGCTTTCAGGTTGATGGATCAGTCCTTTCCTTCCGATTGATAAACACAGATATGATATATATCATGTAACGTTAACCCAGCATCAGCACAAATAACAGAATTTGTGAAGTAGAACAATATCACTGGCTAGAGACAAAATTGAACGTTGATCGGCCCCAAATGGGGGTAGTATTTGAAAAAAGAAAGAACTTGATGTGTCGAATCGAGCATTAAGCGAAACTTCTTAGACGGAATTCCAGGTGACCCCAGCCCTTCCAATGTTGAGACCCCCAACAACTTGCTGGAACAAGTTAGGGATCCTGGTAGTAGTACTAGGGGCAGCGATGAGTGAACAGGTGATCAAATGACAGTGAACAAGTAACACTTACATGTCGATGTCATTGTCAGTGCAACCGCCACAGCAATTATAGATGGATTATATAAGTGGATGAACTGATGTCTTGCACAGTGAGCTTACCGATCGACAATGGTAGCACAATGACGGGCTAAAACCATTCATTAGGCTAGCAGCCTGGTGCACTGGTACCGAATTTACATACCCCGATGGGAGAAGGATGTAAAACCTGGTGTAGGCCTCAAGGGAGATCAAAATCACAATGAGTTTTTGTAGTGTTTATTCACTCGTATGTTAAGTAGATCTTTAAGGATTACAACGCCAGCAGCGAGGCTATTATACTGCAAGAGTGTCCATGTGAAATATGAGGAATGTCAAATAAAAATAGTGTATGCATCGACGAGTGCATAGGATGTCTAGGCAATCCGGAACAGCCAAGGATAAATGGAAGACAAAGAGGTGATAGGGGCGGCGCCTTCCTTACGAAGGACCGTCGATGGAATTGGACGACCACAGATAGCGGTGTGGTTGGGGTTCCCATCAATAGTGGTAGCACTATAGGAAATTATTATGAAACAAGCAAACGGTCACACAAGCAGGGGCATGCGAGCAGTAGAAACAGCAACAACGGCCTGGTCATTGGTGTATAGGCCACCACATGCAGTGTAGCCAACAGAAACATCATACCTTGAACACGCAAGAGGTGATAAGGCCAGAGAGTTTATGAACAACAACACATTGAACCTACTAGAACCACTCTCCCTTGTGACAATAGCAATACTAGAAACAAAGACAGCGGAGGTGACAAAAGCAACGAGACTGGCGGTGAACCCCATTGTGCAAGAAAGAAGAGCTGTTGAAACCTTTTACTATCTACCTTTTTATCACCTGCTGAAACAGACTGCGAGATGTGGCAATAAAACACCATCACAGCTAATGAGAAGAACTCCATGGAGCAATCAATAAGACAAATCAAATTACAGGACGATGTATGGGCCGGAAAATCTATGAGTTGACAACCGATTTTTTTTTTTCAGGGTGATGCTGGTGAAGATGGGCTTTCGAAGGGATCTCCCATTCGACTTTCTCTCATTGTGCAGAATGTCAGTGCAAGCATCTTTATGATATCTTGAAATGTTACGCATTGGATGAACATAGAAGGGATCATCCAAGTTGTCTCAGGCGCTGTCTCAATTGGATGGCATTGTACGAACCAAATTATGTAAAAGGTTCGTCAGATAAAGTTACGTAAGCTCGTGTCTGGTTGCTCCTTTCCCCCAAGCTCAAACTTTTAGAATCTGAGACATTGCATGCACAAACTATCATAGACATCTATTTGGATCTAGCATTTTATGATTTGGCTGTCCCAACCTTTACAAGAAATATGTGGCTGATCCAAGCTCTCTACCCAAGTACAAAGCATCTTGAGAAGGCCCACCGCGCGTTTCTTTGGGCAAATAATTGCAGTGCCGTAAGCGGTAAAGTACCAATCAGCGTCTATACCCTTTTGCATCCAAATATCGATGGTTTGTGATACGATATGCATACCACGGTAAGCAGGCGGAGCAGTAGGGATATCTGCCTCTTGAGGGACGTGACAAAGCGAAAGAGGTCTCATGCGTTGGTCGAGCCTCAAAGAAATGGCAGATCGTGGGAGTCGTGAACAGACCTGGTGATCTGCTATTACATAAATTGACTGTGCCTAGCCACATTTCTCGAGGCAGATTACGTTAGCATAATCCCATGAGAGCCTATACGTTGAGGTGCATCCACAATTCATGGCCCTAGGCAAATGAAGGCTAGAGTAGGGTAGAGGCTGGTAAGAAAAAGTTAGGGCCTGTGAGTAGCTTTCAAGTTGATGGATCACTCCTTCCCTTCCCATTGATACACGTAGAGATGATATATATATAGTAACGTTAACCCAGCGTCAACAAAAATAACGGAATCTGTGAAACTAGAACAGTAGTACCACTGGCTGGAGACGAAATTGAACATTGATCTGTCCCCAATGGGGTTAGTATTGGAAAAATAATAATTGATGTGTCGAATCGATTGACCGAATCTCCTTAGACGAAGTTCCAGGTGACTGCAGCCCTTCCAACGTCGAGACCTCCCACAACCTGCTGGAACAAGGAAGGGGTCCTAGTGAGGGCAGCGATGAGCAAGGAATGAAGGTGATCAAAGGACCAAGCACAAATAACGCTTACATGTCGATGTCATCGTAAGCACAAGCACCACAGCTATTATAGATGGATTGTGTAAGTGGATGAATTGGTGTCTTGCACAGTGAGCTTACCGATCGACAATGGTAGCAGTGATGGGCTAAAACCGTTCATTAGGCTAGCATCCTGGTGCACTAGAACCGAATTTACATACCCCGTTGGGAGAAGGACCATCGATGGAAATTTGACGACCACAGATAGTGTTGTGGTTGGGGTTCCCGTCAATAGCGGTGGCACTACAGGAAATTATCATAAAACAGAGCGCAAACAGTCACCCAAGCAGAGACATACTCATAGCGAGCAGTAGAGACAGCGACAACGGCCTGGTCATTGGTGTATAGGCCACCACATGCAGTGTAGCCAACAGAAACATCGTAGAAAGTACCTTGAACACACAAGAGGTGATAAGTCCGGGGTTTTTGTGAAGAACAACAAGATGAACCTACCAGAACCACTCTCCCTAGCGATGATGGCACTACCAGAAACAAAGACGGCAGAGGTGACGAAAGCAACGAGACTAGCGGTGAACTTCATTGTGCAAGAAAGAAGAGTTGAGGGGGCTTGGAGTGAAGAGTAGATTTGACTGACCAAACTTCAACTCAAAAACAGCTGTATTTATACCTCTCCAAAGATCTCAGAAGTTTCTATCTACTTTGTTTACCACCTGCTGAAACACACCGCAAGAATTGGCAATAAAGCACCATCACGGCTAATGAGACGAACTTCATGGAGCAATCAAGAGGCAATTAAATTACGGGACGATTCGTGGACTTGAAAATCTACGTTGAGCCATGAAAATTTTCAGCGTGATGCTGGTGCGGATGTACCTTTGAACGGATTCTCTATGCGATTTCTCCTAGTGCAGAATGTCAGAGCAAGCATCATTAGGGTATCGTACGAACCAAATTATGTAAAGGCTCGTCAGATAAAACTTACGTAAGCTCGCGTCTGGTTACTCCTTCCTCAAGCTCAAACCTTTAGAGTCTGTGACATTGCATGCGCAAACTATCATAGACGTCTATTTGGATCTAGCTTTTTTATGATTCCTTCATCGGGTTGTCCCAACCTTTACGAGAAATCTGTGGCTAATCCAAGCTCTCTCTGCCCGAGTACAAAGCATCTTGAAACACCCTACCGCGCGTTTCTTTGGGCGAATAACCGCAGCGCCGTAAGCGGTCAAGTACCAATCAGCGTCTATGCCTTTTTGCATCCAAACATTGAGAATTTGTGGTACGATATGCATACCACAGTAATCAGGCGGAGCAATAATGAGGTCTGCCACGATAACGGGCTACGTTACGATATCGAAACCCATGATAGATTGATTCTAGCGTTAGTAATCTAAGGTTGTTGAAATACTTGTATGCGTAGATGAGCTCAATCAAAAGACCCACAATTTCGCCATTGAATTACGGGTAGCTATGTGCATCATCAAGTCTATCTCGGCAGGTAGCGCGAAAGGAGATGGTTTTGCCCACAGTAGAGACCTGCAGAAAGCTCAGGTTAGAGATGCTGGTGTAGTACCGTTGTCTCGCCAGCCAGTCCCGGCAGCCAGCACTCATAGAAGAGACCGCTAGGCCTGAAAGACAGAAAGACCACGAGGTTGACCTGTTCAATTGTAGATACCAATGGTAGGCTTGGTTCGCTGTCTCGACATCGAACTCAGGAGTTGACCAAAAGAAGCATACCGTGACAGCTTAACTGAAAGGATATGGTTTTATTCAAGTTGATGTCTCTGTCGCTACCGGTGATCCATCTTCTCCCTTCTAAGCAACGAGAATGCAAGATCTGGGTAGTGCAAACCTTCGATGTGATCCAAAATACTTCCATGCAGCACACAGGATTGAGTCACCGGTGGTGAGCGGACACCATAAGGGTTGGAATTGCTCGCTCGCATCCCGTACAATCAGGAGCCTGCTAACTTAACCGAGTAATGATACCCTAATTTCAAAACTAGATCCTGGAAAGCGGTATAACTCGGTGAAGCTTATAGCCTGATGATCACAGCATACCTTACCGTCCCGGGTTTGGCGTTAGAGGGAAGTTTGCTGGTTAATGCAAGTGGTAAGCATGGTTTCCTTTTTTTTTGGAGATCCATTACATGTTTCACAAAAAAAGACTGAAACGCCGGCGCCGTTAAATTGATACCGATAGATCCTGGTATCCTCTGAGTCCTACCTATGGATAGGACCCTACGCGTTGTTCTAGGCATCTTACTTCAACGATGCGACCATATCATGCGCAAAAGTTGCTGCTAATCGGACGGTAAGCCGTTCGGTGCTCTTTCATTTAACTTAAACACTTCGGGAGAAGACAATTCAGATATAAACAGTGAGGGTATTCGGTAAATCACAAGCAGAAGGCTGACTCATAAGTGCAAACGGACGAGTCGTTCAAAGGACTCGTGGCTCAACAGACAGTGCGAAGAAAGCTCCAGTGCGAAAGCCCGCTTTAAAGCTCATTCCAGTAGATTTCTGCCTTTATGTTAAGCTGTCATCATGGATCCATGAGGGGCGTGTGGGAGGTTTTGCCTAGATACGTGGTCAGTGAATGACAGCATGCGGAAATATAAGTACCCATTGTATATATACGAATGGACCTCGTCAACATCACAGAAGACGCATATCTGAAAGATCGGCGTTAGTAACAGGGAGTTATATGGTGTTATAGACAGGTAAAGTGAGGTTGAAATGTTGAGCCGCGAGGGGTTACGCTAAGAACAAATAGGAGGTGTAGATGATACCAGAAAAGGAAGAACAATTTAACCGGCCTAGAGTCCCAAACCAGTCCCGAGCTTTTGTCACTTCTTCGTTCCGAAATTGCAAATAGCCTTTCATATGTTAGCTGCGACTCCAAGGATGTTCATCAAGGCATTACGCTACCATATCTGATATGGAGGATATCGCTATCCAAGTTCACTGTGGCACACGAGAAGGCATTAAACGCTTAAGCTATACGTGACGGCTTCTGCGGGCCAGTAGTCAGTACTAGTCAGTACTTACTACACCCTCTTGAATACACAACCTAATACTCACCCCCCTATCGATCACTACCCGAAACCATCCCCTTTGAATCCCTCATCATTCAATGATGACAGACCCCGAAAAAGTGGGCAATCTCGACACAACCACTCAGAGCACTCTATCACTGGCCGCGCTGCTGATGTTATCGCGACTCGCGCGTTCAACTTAGTCCGATCGACGATGGACGCAAGGTCAGATAAGTCAGAAAAGTCAGGTCATTAACCTGACTTCATGGTCAAGAAAAAGTCAGTAAGTCACTGACCTGACTTTCAACACTGATACGCAACAGGTCCTTCCTGTCCCAATCATTCTACCTATTTTCCAGTAATTCTTGTTCAGTACATATGATAAACCCAGTAAAGGGATGTTCATCTTCTGACTACACCACCATATCTCAGTCAGGATATATCTCCAGTCAAGACTATGCAAAAAGTAGCGTGAACAACTTGTTTGAATACAAGCTGACGGCTACAAACATTAACTGAAGGAGTAAGTATGCTAACTATATAATTAAGGACCAATCTTAGAGCTTGAAGATTGAGCTGGATCTGCAGTATAGAACAGGTGACAAGGGAATGATAGGCTTCACATCCACACGCAGGCTTTCAGGTCGGCCATGTCCTCGGATTATGAGGAAGACAGTTGAGTTGCTTTGATGTATGAGATGGTGAAACATCCAAACCATGTCTAAGTGCAATAATTAGGACGATGGAGATGAGTTGAAAGCAGAAACATACTTGGCATGAAGATGATATGCAATCCTTTCTTCATTCAGAAGGCGGACATGACGAGCGCGGCCCGACAAATAGTAGCATGGCACGCAGTACGTTGCTTTCTCAGAATTATCCCTGACACCATTTCCGGTGTTGGTGCTTCCTTCAGGCACGGGGGCAGGAGCGTCTTCCGAAGGAAGTAGTCTAACAAGAGCACCGACGTGTTCGAGGTCATGGTCATCCTTGAGGACGTAGGGACATGTTGCGGGCACTTGATACCCAAGTTCACTAAAACTAGATCGATTATCTATCAGTTAAGCACATGGAGGAGGAAGCAAGTGGATACTCACGAATTATTGACATAGCACTTCATGTTATCAAATTGCTTCGACTCATCACGGACATGAGTCATCTATAAACATACAGGAGAAGTTTAGCTCAGTCTAATCCACCCGACTTAATAAATCTCACCAGTTCCAAAAAGGTCAACCTCTTCTCTTTGATAGTCGGATGACCGCAGGAGCAAGTAAGTCGTCCATCCAACTTGGCAACGTCAGAGTACGTCGCATCTTCCAGTAAATCGAGCGCGGCAAGAATTTTAGCCGCCTTCTTAGCGAGCACAGGATCATGCACTGCCGAGTTATTGCGCCACGAGACAGATGGATGTCTTTGATGGTGGTGAGCAACGAGCTGTTCGGCCGTCATCACCTGTGCAGTTGTTCCGCAGCCTGACAGTGTCGAAAAACTAAAAAAGAACGTGGAAGAGCGAAGAGAACAAGAAAACAAGGAGGTAGCTTGGTGAAGACGATGCTCGTTCTTGAGAAGTTCACTCTTCACCATTGGAGTCATGTCTAGCCCAAGGTCCCACGATGAGCAAGAGAAACCTGTGTTGCCTTCTGTGGTATCAAGGCAACGAATGAAGGCGGATTTAAGCCCAGCAACGGACTTTCGAGTTTGGCTCAGTACTTGATCAAGTATGGGAAGAAGACGTTCTTGATTAACAGGTGTTTGTGCCTCATCGTCCATGATCAGCTCGTCGACGCATTCGAACTCTTCTACCTCAGATTTCAAGGGCATAAACTTGAGTTCCTCTTGGCTCAAGCGCTCCACAACCGTAGGTTGCCAGTGCTCCCAGAACTCCTTACGTCGGGCAATTATTCTGGGACGGAGGATTTCCATGCGTCGTTCCTCCTTTCGGTATTCCAGAAGTCCCCTCAAGCGCGGTTCAGCCTGCTTCCACACTGTTGTAATTTGAGTACGAGATGATGGAGAACGGTGAGAGGCCCTCACCCTGGTCGGAAACTGGTCTAGGTTGTCTGAGTATTCTGTACCACTCTTCACCGGCGTCGGACCAAGTATTGAACTGGAACTCTTCTTCTGTATACCCCATTTTAAGAAGTCTCTGCTTCATCCTGAACAGAGCAGGTCATTGTTTACAGAACGAAACAAGCACAATAGAGGCTCACTCTTTCTCTCGCTCTTCTACAGTGTTCCAGTTTCCATCTTGCCTTGCTTGCCTGCGCGATTGATCCCATTCAGCAATGTCCCAACCCGTCTGTTCGTTCAATCAATACCTCTGGACAAAGTACAGCGAAACGTGGAGCCCGTCTTACATTGATCATGGTTTGGGAGCGTTCTTGTTGCTGCTTGATGAACTGCTTTAGCATTGAAGGATGATGTTGAAGTGTGCGGTATTTCTCCACAATCGCTTCCATATCAGCGATATAATAAGTATCGTATGGTTGATTGTTCATATTCGATTTCCCGCGAGCTGTAAAGTATATGTCAGGAAACGATGGAGTGAGATGAGTTCATAGATGAACGTACTATTATAAATACTGCGAGGGATGAGAGTGTATACAACATCAGGAATATTAAGTTTCATTGTCTTTGCCAACGTCGTGCCCTTTTTGATCCTGAAATCTGGGTGAGCAAAAAGCACAAGTGATTAAGAAGGGAGAACATACAACTCTCTATGGCATTTCTTACAAAATGCCATCCGAAGGCCATAGTCAATCATCTTCGATTTTGGGATTTCACAACCCTGGAACACACACGGGAGAGCTCAGGCACATGATAAAGTATAAGGGGACTTTACTACGCACAGCACAAGGGTGTTCAAAAAGCAACTGGACATATTGAGCATGGTTAATGTCTGAAGGACAAGGGGGAGGAGGCCTAGAATCGAGTCAATAAGGATTGGAAGGCATAATTTTTATCTTACATAGGCATGTTCCGTAGAGCAGCATTCCAAACTTGAGGGTTTTTGTAAGGATTAAACATATCCCTGAAAGCGACTTCGAGCGTCAAGAAGTTATCTTCAGTGTTGATGCACCTACCTGAAGCCTTTAGACACCCTAGACTGGGACAGAATATCGAGTGGATGCAATCTCCCTGTAATCTGGGCCAAAAGTTAATAGAGATTGATGAGCAAGAGTAACTAGAACGCACCTCCACGATTACGTCGAAAGGGAGATCAAATAGCGTACTGAGTACACCAAAGTCTTTGCTCTTCACTCTCATCCGTTTGTCTGGACTCCTTCTTTCTACAGGCAGGCCTAATTCACGTCGTAGGTCATTGTCCATCTTGAAGTGCTCGGCTAATTCGCGCTTTTCAGAGGCAGAAGTACGGTTTCCATGCTTGGATCGACGAAACTGAAGGTCTGGCACTAAGAAATGCTGAGCTCGGCTGTGAGACGAAGGGTTGTCAGGACACACCTCTACTCGCGAATCCTTTCTCGACTGCTTTCAACCTTGGAAATAAATCAGCCCACTAAACACCAACCGTAAAATGAAGGAATAAATTTACTCCTCCTTGTATGCTTTAGTAGCGGCCCTTGGTAGGTGGTCTGTGATCAATGCTGCCTTGAAGTCCTTCATTTCCTCAGTCTCTGTTTGGTTGACTGGGCCACTGTACGTGGAAAAAAGTCAAATACATGTCGATTTATTCCAAACGCTTTTCTGTACTCACGACTCTTTGGCAGATGATCCAGAGGAAGACGACACTGACATTGACTTTGGCCTATGTGATGTTATGATTGTGAACAGAGAGCCGTTAGGTGCACATGACCGTGATGATCGGATGAGTTCATTTTAGGACTTGAAGTACTGCAAGAGGGTGTCAAGCTGGGTCATCGAAATAATGGATGTGGAGTAACATAGAGAAGTTGGAACTGGTTCTGCTTATGCTTTTAATATAGTATATATACATGGGGGATGAAGAGAATATCACGCTTATAGCGCCTTGCTTATCGCTCATCGATCATCAACAAACCCTCCATCAAATTTTATTGAACAAGTGCTGCTCTGCGGTCAATCAGGTCCTATATCCCAGCTATACGGATGTAATATGTAAATCCTAACCCATGAAGATTTAGTTTGACATGGCTCGTATATCAACTGTATGCTCCCAGGCCTGGCAGATTAAATCATGCCTGCGCAAACAAAATTGCGCTTATCAGCTGCAGAAGAGGCTCGAAGTTGCGAGAAAAGACGGACCTAGTACGAAGGTGATACACTGCTTCCTCTTCGGAATAAAGCACCACCCCCAACTGACGGTTTGTGGCCATTAGACAAGGAAGGCAAACACGAGGATGCGACGCGTGGGAACGGGCAGCAGCCTCCAGTGCTGAGACTGCTGCAGCAGCGACAGGCTGACAGATGGATTCGGGAAAAATTACAACCATTTGGTAAAGTTTTTGTAAAGTATGCGTCCACGTAAAGCCATAGACACGTTGGACCGGAACGCACGACTTGAGAATCAGGGCATCTCTACGACATTCCTGGTAGAAATGAAAGACCTACAGACAATCAACTCAGAATAAATGCAAATATAAGGTCAGACGTTCATTTACCAGTTGATAGAAATTAAGTCCCCTCCCTTGGAGCCCTGGATGACCACAGTTGCAACTCAGTCTTCCATCGAACCGCTTAGTCTCCGCTATCAAGGTGTTCTTGGGCAAACGTAACGCCCCCAAGAGACATAGCGCGTATGAAGACAAGTCTAGATCAATTACTAGGATTCTGGAGACGCGATATGATCGTGTAGTGGGATCAAATACTAGAGTTTCAGAGACACGATGCGATCGTGCATGTGATGCATACATCTCCAAAGAGACTCTGGAGTTGCAAAGACGACAAGCAAATAAGAAGCGAGCTTGTTGAAGATCACCTTGCCTAACGCGCTGCAAGACCTCTTCATCACTGATCTCGGGAGAATTGCGGGGTACTATCCTGCCGAGATCTATCGAATCCATCTCACGAAGTAGGCTGAGCCTTGCTACTATGGACCAAGGATATAGGGCAACCTTGAAATCTTCCCTGAGAGAGTCTATCCTTTCCTCTGTGACTTGAAGCTTTCCTTCGCCCTCCCTGAGAAGCGCCTGCACTACTGGCAGTTTGACAACAAGGGGTGGAGAAGGTACGATAGGAAAGTCGTCATAAGGGAGATGCTTGCGTGCAAAGTCCATAAATAACTGATTGAACTCGTCCTCCCTAAGACATAGCCTTCGTCGAACCAGAAGATCGTTGAGCGTCGGTTGAATTCGCTTCCATACTGATAATAAGGGGACGCCTTAGGGTAAGTTAAAAAAATAGATATCAGAGAGCTTACTGCGATCATTGAGAAGCCGAGGTTGATTCAATGCGTTGCGATATTGCTTTTCACGCCTGACTAAGGCAAAATCTTCTTCAGCCCAACCAGCTGATCGTAGGCTTTCCTCGATGCTAACCACAGGTTTAAGAGGAAGTGAGAGGCGGTTTGAGAACTGAGTACTCACTCCAGACCGCGTTGACGGCAGATCTCGGATCGTTCCTTCTTTAGAGAAACCTTCCATGCCTTGACATCCTCGTTGAACTGCCGAATCAGAATCCATGCACCGATAAAATGGGCTACCAAGGAAGACAACGAATGAAACATACCTGGTACCTTGCCTTTACCAATTTCATACGTTCTTCAACGAATTCACTCAATGCCTGCGGTGTTGCCTTAAGTTCATGATAGCACCTTGCCGTGTTGATTAAATCCTCTACTAAGTATTGATCTTGTAAACGAGGTTCATTCGCATGTTGACGACCGCGTGTAGATCGCGGTGAAAGCGCAAGCACTTCACTTGGCAGGTCAAATGGACAGGAAATATCCTCGCCTTTTTTCACCCTATGGACCATCGTCAGTCTGGATGATCATGAGATCAAGGGGAAAACCCTGCAATCGTTGATGGCATGCCTTGCAACACCTTAATTGCAAAGAGTACTCGTAGATGGGTCCTTGTCCAGTAATACACGCCTATCGAAGATGAGGGGTGCTGAATCGGGGAAGAGAAGATTACGCACCTGGCAGTGTTTCTCAAACAAGAAAGAAGCGTACTGAGCTTCGTTCATGTTTGAAGGACGATTCGGTAAGCTGTAATGTATTAAACAGGTGTATATTTAATCATGGGATATAGCGCAGCTCACTCGTGAACATTTCGGCAAGCCAGCATCCAAGCTTGGCGGTTCGTGTGAGGATTGAATTGATATCGGAGAGCCTTGGACACTCTTGAGAGCCTAAGGAGGTCCAGTGGGAGTAAATGGCTAGAAACCTTCGAAGGAAATAGATAAGTACGTTCTGCGATCTGGAGTCCTAGCTATACCTGAAAAAAAATGTCAAGGGTCACTCTAGGCAACCTATCCAACGTTCCCGAATCACCAACACGACCTTGCCCCGTTGCTTTGGGTTTGCGAGAGGAGGTAGGAGCCTGTGTGCTATTATCACCGTTACAGTTACAGTTTGGATATGACAGGAATCAGGGATAGAACTATGTGCAGAATGGGGGTTCATACCTCAATACTATTCCTTGCAGCCCATTATTCGATAGACTAGTGGGTAGATCAGTGAAACCAAATATGATATGGCAGATAGGTAAACTTACCCTTGGGAAGGGGAATATCCAGAAGAAGGCTCTGCGATCCCCATAAAATTAGACAACATCCCTCCTGAGGGACTGATATGGGCCATGTTGCAACTGGAGCAAGACCTAGAAACTAAACCTGCGTGATAGATTTTCTGAGGTGGCTAGCTCTAGAAATTGTAACTTAGGAACACGTAGCTTTAAATTCTATCCCAAGCTTTATCTCGAGAAAGAGCTAAGGGAGACAGTCAAAGCTAGGAGGGGCTTGATGATGGTGCGGGAAACTGTCGAGAGCAGCCAGGAAACAACGTGAACTTTTAAATGGTGGTCAGAGGCGGTGGCTGTGAAGAGGAGGAATGAAGCACGAAGACAAGGTCGTTGAGGATGCTTGTATTTTGAACCATAGACCTTCCTCCGTTAGTTACGATTGGGAATGAGAGGATCGAAAATGAAGCTGATCTGTGATTATTGGACTTATGTTGGACAATAGAGGCTAAAATTACGAGGATCGGCAATATGCGTGCCTCGTCAAATCTCTTTTAATCAAAGATCGTTCATGTCCAGAGACTGACCAGCCCTGCAGTCACTAAAGATATCATACACCAAGTAGACCTTGTATATGTCGAGCATAATAGGTGAATATCATATGTAGCTCCTCGAAGTCTTTAACTACGCCTGCTCAAGCTATGACATGTTAGCGCAGAAGATGATGCAATAGTAAGCAGACGTGCCTAGTGCAAAGATGCTACGATGTTCTGAAAAGCCCAGCACCATTTGGGTATGCCCATTGTACAGGCAGTACCTTATAGTTCTGAGGTTGTGTATTTTACATAATCTAGCAACAATTGGATTCCGATATGAGAGCCAAGGACCTTCGGGCTCATATCTCGGAATCGTATTTCGGACATAGACAAGTACAGGGAGGAACAAATCCAGAATTAATGGAGCATTATATGTATGTCATTGCCCGGAGGAGTGAGGTTGCGAATCTTGAGATAAAGTTAGAGCCAAGTTCAAACGAGACACGTGATCGCGGTCTAGAATTTTTGAGTGCCACAGGGATCAGGCCGCTGTGGAAAAGTACTAGCTAGTCCTTTAGCGATGTACAGGTGTTTCTATCATCTACCTTCCGCATTCTCCAGCTACAAAAATCTGAGATTACAGATGGTACTGTATCCGGCTTTGGTCACCAAACACTCAAGATCTCATATATCATGGAAGTGCTCTCTCCTCCGAGTCATCTCAGCGCCTGAAGAATGCGCAAGCGACAGTGCGCTAGGTTTTTGCGCGCGTACTGTGACTGAGTCTATTGCCTTTGAATTGTCATATTCGAAGACCTGTTTGACACAGTGAAGAACAAATTTCTCCAACGTCAAAAAATCAGTTGCTTCCATTCTCTATTGGAAAAGTTCAACCAGTCTAAACGACAGTGTCCGAGTTGCCTTGTTATGACGTACCTCAAATACAAACTTCACGAGGGCAGGATAATCTACAGTTGATGTAGATTCTTTCTCGTTGAAAGCGAGGTTTACAAGGACACGCTGCCTACTTTTGCGTTCTGGTTGGTTTACTCCGATGATAGGAGCCAAGACCAGATTTTTGACTGTCACAGTTTTGGATGGTTGAGCATCTTTATTAACAGTACTAGTAGTTACATCGATGACGAGGCTGTCCGCAAGAAGAACAAGCTTGGTGAGCTCCAACACGACACGTATGCCTTGTAGAACAGAATCAGGTTCATTCGAGACCACGGACTGGGAGGCTTTGATGGCGACCTGAGTGACAGACGAGATGAGCTCCTCGGCACTGTTCCATGAAGAATTGCCCTCTATGAGAGCGGTGATATCTCGACAAAGGTTCCCATAGTGCACTGAGTGTTTGACACTATCTGAAGTCCCGGCTTGGGTAAGGAATGATGGTGCGAGAAGGAGGTAGACAGATAACGAGATAGGCTGTTTCCGTGAGCGTTGCCAGCAATCCAAACCAATTGATGCTGACAGTGAAAGAGATGCAATAAAAACCATATCATGAAGTTGAGACATGATAAAGGAAGTCCACCTGAGAGTCTGTGAGGTTGCTGTCGAAGACGAGGATGGGAGGATGCGTTGAGTGATGGCTACCTTCTTATTACAATTGACGACCAGTCAGTAGAATTTGAAAGTCCGACACATGATGTGATCTGTACCAAATTTGTTGCCGCACTCTAATATGCTTATCACTCTACCAGTACTGGAACGCTTCACAAGGCTGCATGTCCCCAAAAACTTTCCGGTTCTCTTACTCTAATTATTATCACCCTGCAGTTGTTTGTATTGTGGGATTTCATGGAGGTGAGAAAACAAAACTAGTCTCGGCGCTAGTATCCCAAGCAGTTGAAGAATTCACGAGCATTGAGCGCTGAGCAATGCGAAGATAACAGGATGTTGATGCAAACTCCTTCAACGCTGGCTCACGATACAGATCGTGCCCAATTATCCTTTATTGAGACTCGATTCCACTGACCAGTGACAAGACCTACATTGGACAATTTAACTCGTTGCTCCCCGGCATTGCTGAAGGCGGTTCATCGCTTCATGGTGTAGCTCCCTGTGGTCCATTTTGACTGATACTAGTAGGTAGTATTGGTATCAGATCTTTGCCTGGACCAACAGTTTTGTGTCATATATTCTTGTGCTACATACAAACGCGACATGGACGGGACAGACAGCAAGGCTGTTTTTTTTTGTTCTCAAGTAATTAATCCACAGTCTGATATTTTTAACTGTATATACATCCTTTTGTTGTGATGTTCACGCTGCATAGAGAGCAACTGTGACATCGATGGACCATTTGTTGTCACGGTACATGACTGGTAGCAGCCGAGTCGGAGTTGAGGTCATTGGAAATCTGATGATGTTACCCCTTACATAAAACCAACCATCATCAGCAACAAACCCCAGCAGCCTGAAACAACATTTCACGATGCCTCCATGCAATGTGACGCGTGTCCCACCTGAAATTCTCCTGAAAATAATTTCTCACTGTGCCCCAGATCACAAGTCGGATACTGACAACGGTATCTACCGTCGGACGAAGCACTTTCCCTGGAACCTTACAGGTATCTGCCGCTACTGGCGAGAGCTTGTCATCTCGACCCCGGTGCTATGGACCCACATTGGTTTATTTACTCCACTCGCCATTGGTTCTAGTGCATCAAAGCAAATTGTGGACTATTTCTTTAATCTACAGCTAGAACGCGCTCAGGGCCTTCCATTAAATATCGAGTATATCAATGTCACCATGAATTCGGACCATACATACCCAGATCCGGTGTTTGATGCTCTCCTGAAGCATGCAGACCAATGGGGGAAGCTGGACATAGGCTTGAACTGGCCTACGCTTCGATACATGTCCATTAAGATAGGAAGTCGACTACTCAATCAGCTCCGTGATGTACAGATAACATTTTCTCCCCCTACGGAGTGGCAAGGACCCAACTATCTGCCAGAATCAAAATATCTCAGTTTGTTTTCCCGTGCTCCCAGACTCGAGTCTGTAATGTTAAATTGCATATTCGGGCGTGGGCTTCGACTCCTAGATTTTCCATGGGAACAAGTAAAATTCCTCACGGTTGCGTATATCGTCGCCTCAGAGGTTCCATTTTTTCTGAGAATCTTACTCCGGTCCCCTCAGCTCGAATCACTCAAACTTTCCCGATCTGTTTGTCCCTCCCCTTTCGAGGAGTCGCTGTCCGATCCAATGTTGAACATTCCCCCGGTCATTCCTCTTTCCAATGTTCAATTTTTGGGAGTTGGGTGGGATGGCCACGCAACTCAGGACGACCAGATTCAGATTCTTCCTCTACTCGATGTACCTGCCCTGAAAGAGCTGGTGTTTGTCGACAGCACAGTTGATATACTAGCTCTTTCCGCTTGCATCAAAGCTTCGTCCTGTCGTAGTGTCGAGCTGACATCCCTTTCATTGGAAGCCACGTGGGACACCTTAGGTGGGGTCGATTTCCCGGATACATGCCCCCTCAAGTTTGAGGAACTTCGAGATCTCCTCAATTCACTTCCGGCTCTTACGAAGCTCGAGCTCGAGTTCACTCTATTGGCTGGAATATATGATTCTAGTCTTCTTTCGATTGATCCCTTGTTGGATATGTTGACCTACGGCTCCGTTCCTGATACTTGCTCTGCTGTCATGACACAGCATGCGTTATGTCCTCGTTTAAGGCACCTCTTTCTTAAAGGATGGGTATTTGAAACTCAGCGTCTGCTTCGTATGATCGCTTCACGGAGACCTCGTTCTCATCCCCACTCAGGATACCAATTCAATGGATTTCAAATGAACTCTTTACTCGCTGAAGGATGGCCATCGGCTTATCTTCAGGTTTTACGGATTTTCTTATATCACGGCGAGAAGTTTGAAAGTGTTTTTACGAGGGAGGAACGCAGCTTGTTGGGTGAATTGACTAGAGGAATTCCAGAGTTTGAGATAGTAGAAAACTGATGATGCGCTTTGAGTATTATGGGTTAGTTAGATTCTCTGTGTTATCTGTGTTCGACGGTTTGTACCGTATCTTGTCCTATATTAGGCCACTAGTGCCCAGCTATCACTTTGTTCATGATAGGATGTAGTCTCGTGCACTCCTGTTCTTCGGACGAGAGTCGATTTTTTTTGTAAGTAATGGGGTGCGCGAAATTTCGATCCCTTTACACCCTTGAACTAGCCTACGGGTAGAATTTGTGAATGCTAATCCTGTTTCCCATCCCATGTGAGTCTTGGTGGTCTGTCGACGAAATAAGTCCCCCAACAGCCCCGTGCTTCCCAACACGGTTTTTACCTTTCCTCACCAGAATCTGGGTCCCGTTACTTTGCTTATGTGAATGAGCGATGCTGACGGATGGCTGGACATGTACAAGGAGTCGATTACATGCTTGTTCTAAGTTGTGAAGTTGCTGCCATTTGTTCAATAATCCAATGGGATTGAGGGCTTTGACCAATCAGATTCGTACCATAGAGTCGCCCATCGAATCATGTATATACTGTCCGAGTTCTATGGCACGAGAAGGTATGCAAAGGGGAGCTGTGTGGTTACTTAGATAAATGTATGGAGCATCAGTCCCTTTCAAAGGAATTCGAGTCATCGGCTGCATATTCAAAAACACAGGTCAATTCAGCCTGGTTATGCGTAGTTATCGGCAGTCGAGACTACCAATTCAGAGAAACTAGAGTGTTTGGTTTTGCAAGTTAGGCTACATACCGTGGTATATAAAATACATGCCTGTGTTTGTTATGTAACTGTTGCCAAGACTCGCCTTGAGCAGATTTTCATGAGATAACGAAGAAGATGTATAGTAGGAGAAAGCACAAGCTCGGGGAAGCAAACCAGATTCTAGCTCCTTCGCTTCGATACCACATGGTCCCAGTCAACATGTCCCTCTCCCATAATACCTTCCAGTACATTGAACATATCCTCATCGAAATCGTACAGGCCTTTGAGTACGAGTGATAAGATTCGATGCCCTTGAGCTTGCCTGGCAACAAGGGCATTCTTCAAGGAGTTAAATGAACACGTGTCAAAGCGAACTGCAGAAATAGTAATTGTGGTCAGAGAAGGGAGCAGTGATGGGATTGATGCTTGTTCTGGATATTCAGGAGATTGAATAGGAGGCTGAGTGTTAAATGCTGGATCTAAGCTACCATCTGGTACGATACCGAGAGGAGTAGTAAGTAGCAGAATGTTGGATACGTCCAATTCAATATGTTGAATGCTTGGGTGTCTGGCGAAGAAGACAATCCACTCGTGGCTGTCTGCACCAGTCATGATCCACTTTAAAACGAGCTTTTGTACCCCATTGATGAGTAGGGTACTGATGAGGAATGAAATAGGACAGTTTACAGAGATATGGAGTTGGCTTGATGGAAATACAGCCTCACAGAGTTGGTTTACAAAGCCGGTAGTTTGGTCCAGGATAGTACCGCCTGTTTGAAGGAGGAGCTCTTGATGGGATCGGGTGCAATGGGTTATCGAAATACAACAGGTTGTGAGCAGTGATCCAACCAGGTCCGATACATGTGCTCGAGGGGTGGAAGTCACGGATTCTGTATCCTTTATATAAACTTGTGTCGCTATGGGGTGAACTATCGAGGAATAGAAGTTCGCACACTCAGCAAGCGTGCCCGACACGCAAAGTAGTTGAAGGCATTGCAGAGGAATCTTATCAACATTTCCGTGTTGTAGACAATGTGGAAGATCCCCTGGAAGTGCATGTCGGAGGACCAAGTCCTTCAGCAACGGTAAAGACAACAAGATGCTGGACAACCATTGCCACGGGGGTCGGGGTTCCAAGCGGTCGAGCTCAAGCCACTCAAGATGAGGGAAGGAGCATCTAGAATCTTGGACTGCGTCCCAAGGAACTTGACAGCTGTACAATGTGAGGCGTTGGAGAGCAGGTTTTGGAGATGCCAAAAGGTGGGAAGCGAGTCGACAAAAATCCCCGGGACCCGCTGTTACTAATACAATAGATCGAAGCACAGGGGCACATTCAGACGGCATATGCTGTAAACACTTTTCCAAGGACGAACTATCGGAATTTACATGCAGCTCCACCAGCCGCCGGGGATCGAGTAAAATGGGAAGCAGGTCAGGCGGAGGGAAGTGGTAACACACTCTAAAGGAGCTTGGATACTCCCTGTATCTCGCTATCATCTCATGCAGGTGCTTGGACGGCTTTAGCGGTATGCATGCCCAAAACGCTGGGCAGTTTAGTGCGACTGCACGCCAATGACTGCACACCATAGTCAATTCCACATGCGTTTGCCAAGGCACTCCCTCGAAATTATCCAGATTGTTCAGGTACAACCGAATGCACTGCACAAGGATACTCGATAGTATTTCAGGCGGCAGTGCGCCGATCTCGGTGTGCTCGTTCCTAAAGGTTTTGAGAGCGCGGATAGAATCCTCAGCCCCAGAAATGGCGTCATCAAGGCTCTGAAGAGCAGCAGATTTGGATAGGTTTTGAAGCTTAGAACGGACACTGGAGAGGGCGTATTTGGGTATGTGGGTCATTTCAACAGATGCCACGATCACGTGTAAGTGATATTACTCTCTGAGTAGCGTCGTCAACTCGTCGGCCTGACTCTAAAACTGCACGATACTATAGGTGACGGTACTAATCGATTACTTAAAAGCAGAATCCAGTGATACAGCTATTTGGTGATGATTAGGCTGCATTGGAGGTCTTTGGAGCTTTATTCAGGTACCCGACTAAGAGATTGATTGACTTGAAGCCTTGGAACTCCCAGCGAACCAATACTCGATTGAGCTGCACTGCTCAGCCTCAATCACTGAAAGTTTTATGTCACAAGAACTTAAGAATTTAAGTACCAGTGCTGAGTTCAATCGATGGAGTTTGTTCATGTCGAAGTCTAGTTATTATCCTCAAATTGCGAATGCACGGCCAGCCTGCTTATTATACCTTACGCCTTCGAAAATGGTACTACAGGCATATTTGTATGTAGTATAGCTACAAATTCCGGGGATTCCGGTTGAAAATAAAGATGATGTGCAATGTCAAGCAGCCGATTTGAAGCTTTAGAACGGATTTGAATAATGGTGCCACATATAGTACTGACCGCCGTGGCCTGCCAATGAAGATCGTAGTAACCCAATCGGTGATGGGAGTTGAAACTGATGATCCTCGGACGGTCCGGTCGGCAATATCCGGATAGGCCGTATTTGTGTCCAAGGAGGCTGGAGCACTGCCAGTTTCCGCCTACGTCGCATTATTGTCCACTTCGTCCATCCTCTGCTATCCGTCGAGTACAACATCGAGCGGTCAATTCATTGTCTTTGAGCTCACAAACGGAGGTGGCCAACTCACGGCAACAATCAGCCAAAGAAGACAGCTGACTTATAATAAGTAGCCAGTCTCCCAATTGCTTTCTTGACGACCGCATCACCCACCGAACAACATCAGACAATTCAGAGTGGATCTACTTCTTCACCTCCACCCACTAGCTCTTCACCATTCTCAGTGTCTCAAATGTCTGCCTATCCTAATCTTACACCATCAAGACCAGCTCCTCAGGCTCCCCAACGTGCAGGAACTGGCTCATCCATATATTCATCCACCAGCACCCTCTCGCCAGCATCATCATCAGGATTCTCATATTCAACCAACTACTCAGGAATAGGAGGATCACCAAATCGGATGAATTCATCTTCAGTGAATGGGTTTGGACAAGTGGTGAGGAATGGCATGGTGACCGTGAAGGAAGATGGTTTTGCGAGTTGGTGGAAAGCTAAATGGCTAGTGCTTAAGGAAGCTATGTCGACGGATCCTACGTCGACCGACGCTACCTTGACGATGCACAAGTCCGAGGTATGTGTTAAATCTTTCATTTCAATAAAATGAAGGTCGTTTTACTGACATCGTAACGGATGGAAGCTTTCGGCAGCGCAGACGACGATCAATCTTCGCGAGGTGACCAATATCGAGCGAACTGATCTGAAACCGTACTGCCTCTTATTAGAAACGAAGGACAAGCGGTTTTGGTTATCGCTCAAGAACGATGAGGAAGTGTACGGTTGGCAAGATGACATCTATGCTCGAACTCCTCTCAGTGGATTCAGCAATCCCACCAACTTTGTACATAAAGTCCACGTTGGATTTGATCCCATAACCGGTGCATTCACCGTACGTATCTTTCTCTCTGCCAACGTCACCACCTTTTGTCTTGACATATCTTCATTTTGTTTTACGTTCCAGGGCTTGCCTGAGCAATGGAGTAAACTTTTGACCAAATCAGCCATCACGCCCGCCGATTACGCTAAAGATCCCCAGGCTGTGCTCGATGTACTCGAGTTCTATACGGATCATCAAAAGAGAGAGTTGGAGGAGATGGGTAAGTAATTCCGTCTCTGGTTCCTGATTTTTCTAAATTACGATCGCTCCCTGGTTTCTAATGAACTTCTTCAATATGTAGGCGCAACGGCCCGCTTCAACGCTGGTACAGGCCTAGCCGGGATGGGGCGGATAACCCCCTCCGCCTCAACATCGAGCGACCCTATAGGCACAATAGGCCGCCCAAGCATGTCCAGGCAAGACACCGCGCCACCTGGACTGAACGGTATTTCCAGTGGTAATTCCGATTTACCCTCAGCTGCTGCTAGAGCGGCTGAACTCGTGAATGGGTCTCATGCCCAACACACCGCCACCAGCATGACTGGCCCAGGTCGTCTCCAACCAACGAGACCTGCGCCTCCACGACCTTTGTTAACTGCTACGCGTCCGGCGCCACAGGCACCTACGGACCAAGGAGGTCGAGGAGCAGTACATGGACAGGAGGTTACGCCTTCACCAGCGGAGTTGAGAGCAAGGCAGAAAGTTCCTCGTCCTTCACCGGGACCTAGTGGGAATCTACCGCTGCCTCCTTCAGATAAACCGGCACCACCGAGAAAGGAGTCGCTTAGCGCTACGACAAGTATATTGGCTAATACCCATATAACGAACTCATCGAATACAAGCCAGGCCCAAGTGAAAGATCACCAGGTTCAGAATCAACCTGCTCTACGGCCAGCGATACCCCCTGCCAAGTCTGCGCCCGCGAACACTCTCCCCGTAACTCAGCCCGCTCTAGGTCCAGCAGGCGCGACTGCTGGCCCACCGCCTGTGAAGCCTCTCCAGACCATCAAGAAAGTTCAGGTAGATGATTCCGCTGGCCAAGCTCTGAAGAAGCCGCCTGCTACCACAGGTGGTGCTCCAGGGAAAGGTGTAGCTGATGCTGCTGCTGCGTTGGAGAAGCCGAAGGTTGAGAAGGAGAAGAGGATTAGTACGATGACAGAGGTGCAGATTATGGAGAAGTTGAGGCAGGTTTGTAGTGATGATGACCCGAAGGCTATTTATAGTAAGATTAAGAAGGTTGGACAAGGGTATACTTTTTCCATGCATTGTCTAAGTATGGTTACTGATTACTTTCTGGTATCTAGAGCTTCAGGGCACGTCTATGTCGCCAAAACACTGGCAACGGGCAAGAAGGTCGCCATCAAAGAGATGGACTTAGCACATCAACCACGCAAGGAACTTATCGTCAATGAGATCCTGGTAATGAAAGAATCACAGCATCCCAATATTGTCAACTTCCTCGATTCATATCTTGTCAAGGTGATGCCCTGTTTTTTACTCAGTCACCTGGATGAAAGACTGATGGTGCTGCTGCATTGATGAAGGCGAACGAGCTATGGGTGGTAATGGAGTACATGGAGGGTGGTGCTTTGACAGATATTATCGAGAACAATCAGTTGGAAGAGGATCAGATAAGCAGCATCTCTTTCGAGGTGAGTTTTTCAAGGATTTAATGGGGCAAATGAACTGATCTACTGGTTTTCAGACGTGTAAAGGGTTAGGCCATCTACACGACCAATCCATCATCCACAGGGACATTAAGTCGGATAATGTCCTCCTCGATGCTCAAGGTCGCGTTAAAATTAGTATGTATCTCCCTCCCATTGACTTGGGCACGCCCACTCCACTTCCTCCCACCCCTTACCCTGTATGTTCTCTCAGTCACTAACCCCGTTTACTCATAGCTGATTTCGGCTTCTGTGCCAAACTGACGGACCAGAAATCTAAACGGGCAACTATGGTCGGAACACCATATTGGATGGCACCGGAAGTCGTCAAGCAGAAAGAGTACGGTGCTAAAGTGGATATATGGTCTCTAGGCAAGTCATTACACAATTTTGGAGCTTAGTGATATGCGTTGACGACTCATCCATATTGCTTATTCCGTCAGGTATCATGGCGATCGAGATGATTGAGAGTGAACCACCATATTTGGACGAAGAACCTCTGAAGGCGTTGTATCTGATCGCAACGAATGGAACGCCGAGGTTAAAGAAACCGGAGGCGTTGAGTAAGGAATTGAAGGGCTTTTTGGCTGTTTGTTTGTGTGTTGACGTTGCGAGTCGTGCAACGGCAAGTGAGCTGTTGGATGTGAGTAATTTTCTTTTATGGATGTTTGATATTTGTTTGGGGGGTACTTTGCCCTTGTCTTTGCTGTCAAAATCTTCTTTACGCGTGTGCTTTTCTTCGGCCTGCTGATCTCAACTTCCCAACTTTCATCCTTTTTTATCTTTATCTTTGCTGTGTTTTGATTTCCTCGCACTTTATGATGTTTGTCATCCTTGAAGCTTCCATTGGATTTGACCTTCAATTCGTCTCATCTATATCTCCTCTTCGTCTTGCTTTCGCACGCACATGATACTGACATAATCCACATAATCCACTTAATCTAGCACGATTTCTTGAAAAAGGCGTGTGCCCCATCAGGCCTTGCATCTCTCTTGAGATTCAAGACCAAGCAAGCGTCGTAATTCTTTCCTCGCATCTTTCTACTTCCCTTGGGAACGCGATACATCTATATGTGCTCCTCCCTCTCGTTACACCCCGCATTAGTATACCGGATCGCGGGTCTGTTATGTTCTTTTGTCTCTTCACAATTATGTACACTGTATCATCCATATCCACCTATTGCGTATAATTACTGATTCCATCCTTTTTCTGTCCTTGATTCCTCATCCTGATTTTCGTGGTTCGGCCATCTGGCTTATTGTTTATGTCTGTTGGACTGTCTACTCTCTTAATGTCTTTGCCTATGACATGTCGGTCATAATTCTCTCTCTCTCTCCTCGTTGCCCTGCCTGTCGCATGTCTAATTATTTTTTTCCTCCGTCGGAGTTAACTCCAGTATTTCAAAATGTCCACAAGAAATCACGATCAACCCCCGTTTGCCAACTTTGGTGACGCAGCCTATCCTGTGGCCTTGCTTTCTCTCTCTGACTGGGAAGATATCGCAGTTATCCACCTCCCAGCCAGTTTTGTCAACCCACGGCCCTGATGATATACCCTCTCAACCTAGCAGTGGTTCTCTCGAAACAGCATTCGACTCCTTCAACACATTCCTCTCTTATACTACTTTCTTTATAACCTAGCCATGCAAACCTTTTTTTCCTTCTGCAATCCAAAGCTGAGTTCTTTGACGGTTCTCTTCCCTCGTGTGGCCCAAGTCTCTAACGGGACAGATTTGCGATATCAACTTATTCATCGGAAATTAAGGGGTGATGATAAGCCCACAGCGTTGGCTCTAATGCGATGACTTTGGACTGTTTCTCTCTTCAGTTACACTGGGGACAAGTGTAGACACATTGCAAGAGACCCCATCTTTGTTCAGGCAGATATCCTACAGCATCGGAACGAATACATAATGAACTGTACGTTGGAAGAGGCCACAGGAGCTCAATTTTACAGTCAGATGTACTTACATAGGCTTTCCACTAAAACAGTTCAGCCATTCTCTCCCTGTGACGAGCCTGCGTACATCCAGCCGGAAGCTATCCCTGGAGATGACGGCAGTGTTACTAGGCCGCCATAGACCGCTTCTGTTAGCCAGTGGCACCCAGAACAACATCTCCCCGGCTGGACCAAGTAACCAACCATCGTTATCTATTCTGCTGTGGTCGGTGTAAAGAGAGTGGTACTAAGGAAGAATAATAGCGTCAGGACGTTGAAGGTACAATAAATGAAAGGAACTACTTCAGACAATGTGTCATTTGACTCATTTCCGCCCAATGATAAGGGTGAACCACGAAGTAGAGATTGTACGTCCCAAACGCGAACATTTTTGTCACCACCACCCGAGGCAATTTGTGTACCATCTGGAGAGAAACAAGCTGATTCAACAAAACCAGTGTGTCCCCTTACCGGATCACATATTAGAGTACCAAATTCTGCATCCCAAATACGAAGTGTCATGCCGGAGCCTGTAAGTATCAACTTGCCATCAAGCGAGAAACAGATGGAGTAGACGACATCAGTGTGATCCTGAAGTGGACCGATAGTCATTGGGCCTGTCTCTGCATCCCAGACACAAAGTGTCTTGTCAAGGGAGCCTGAAGCTATCCGCTTGCCATCAGGCGAGAAACAGACAGAATAAACCCAACGGGTGTGACCCTCCAACGGACCGAGAATGAGTATGCCTGTCTCAGCATCCCAAACACGAATGGTATTGTCGTAGGAACCTGAAACCATCCGCTTTCCGTCAGGTGAGAAACAAACTGATGAGATAGAGTTAGAGTGGCCCTCCAATGGACCAAGAATAGTTATGCCTTTCTCAACATCCCAAACACGGATAGTCTTGTCGCCAGAGCCAGAGACGATCTTCTTCCCATCAAATGAGAAACAAACGGAGCTAACCCAGTCTGTGTGACCCTCCAGTGGACCATGGATAGTCGCACCAGTCCCTGCGTCCCAAATACGTATAGTAGAATCAAGGGAGCTTGAAACAATCCTCGTTCCATCGGGCGAGATACAGACAGAGCGAACCCAGCTAGTATGGCCTTCCAGTGGACCCAGAATGGATTCACCTGTGACTGCATCCCAAACATGGATTGTATAGTCGTCGGAACCTGTGATGATTTTCTTCCCGTCAGATGAAAAACAGACCGAGCGAACGCAGTCGGTGTGACCCCGTGATGTATCAACAACAGTCGGGCATGTTTCTGCATCCCAGGTATGAATGGTATTGTCATCGGAGCCTGAGATGATCCTCTTTCCATCTGGTGAGAAGTTGACTGAACCAATCGTGTAAATGTGACCTTCTAAAGGACCATGAGTATTTTCGCCTGTCTCTGCATCCCAAATACGAATGGTGTTATCTTCGGAGCCTGATGCAATCCTTTTTCCATCAGGCGAAAAACAGACGGAGCGAACATAGTGGCGGTGGCCAACTAGTGGACCAATTATAGTTTCTCCTGACTCTACATCCCAAATACGAATGGTGACATCGTTAGAGCCCGAAACAATTCTCTTGCCGTCAGGTGAAAAACTGACTGAGCCGATCGAGCTAGTGTGGCCCTCCAATGGACCACGAATGGTTGCACCAGTCTCTGCATCCCAGATACGGATTGTCTTGTCTTTGGACCCTGAGATGATCTTCTTCCCATTGGGTGAGAAACAGACGGACCGAACGGCGTCGGTGTGGCCTTCGAGTGGACCAAGAAGAGTCATACCCGTCTCTGCATCCCAAATACGGATGGTGCGGTCGAAGGAGCCCGAGACGATCGTCTTCCCATCAGGTGAGAATTGGACTGAGCAAATCAGGGCAGTGTGGCCATCCAGCGAATCGAGAATAATTGCGCCTGTCTTTGCATCCCAAAGACAAATAGTGTTGTCGGAGGACGAAGCAATCCTCTGTCCATTAGGTGAAAAACAGACTGAGCTGATTGGTTTGGTGTGACCCTCCATTGGTCCAGCAAGTATATCTCCTGTCTCCAAATCCCAAACGTGAAGCGTCCGATCACTCAGAGCAGATACGACATGCTTGCCGTCTGAGGAGATATCCATGCAACACAGGTTTTTATCACGATCGCTCCATGACAGTATACTCCCATCCCAAACGGTTTTCCTCCCTTTACACACTGTGATAACACCAGTAATTTGTTCAGCGTAGTGATTGGTGATAAGGGATTCGAGAGGGGAAAGCGTGGCAGCGGATATATAGATATGGGGAGTACTCTTTTGAATGCATGGTTCAAATGCGGTTATAAATTTGACAGCATCAGTTACGAAGGAGAGCAGCATATGGTTCGCGTCGTACTGATCCTGGTGTAACTGTTCATAACACGGCAGTTGAAGTAATTTATTGCGAGTATTACAACTCACTTGCATCCGTTTTGATAAGGTAGCTATTGATGGTATAGCCAGTTTCATGCTCCCTGTGAGGCTGAGAACCTCGAGCCAGAACAGGAATACTTTCTTCAAGAACATTTGAACAGAATCCATGGGTAAACCCACCTGTGGCTCACTATCTCGAAGGTGGTGGCCCCAGGATTGGCAAGCATAGACAAGCTCGATTGGGATTGCTGCCACTCGCTCTGGAATAGAAGGTCCTTTGACATCCTTGTTCAGTAAGAAAGATGATTCTAGGTGGCCCATGTTGAAGTGAAGCCCTGCGTTCATTACTCGCAGGGATAAAGCCAGAGCATATCCGTTATGCTGCTGTCTATAAACTTGAAACTTACCTGCCCGTTCGGAGATCAGATAGTCGAAAAAGCTTTTATGCATCTGTGGTATGGTGGCGTCTGTAATTGGGTCGGTACCAGGAACCAAAACACTGCGGGTACGTTGAAGGAACCGCCGCAGGTCGAATAGTACAAAGTTGGGATCTGACGAGAAAAAGGCTTTGATCGCTCTGACCGTGAGAGGGCGTTCGGAGACAACCAAAAATCCAAGGAGAGAAACAATGTTTCTCAACCGTTTTTCGTCTTTCTCGTCACCCAAGGCCTTCTTGAGGACGAATGAGTAGAGATCATCCAGGTGATCCAAGCCCTTTCCAAGTTCGTTGACATCGACGATCAGCTTATCACGTCCCTCGAGACCATGAATATCAATGAAGTCAAGAATGAAGGTTGTCGCTGTCGCGCCCCATACGAACAATCCGTCCGCTTGGTTAGATAACGAGTCTATCTGAGCTGGCGACGGCCATTCCTCCCATTCCTCCTCTTCTGGGAATATCAAGGCTATCCCGTCTCGTAGACGGGTCTGGATGAAGTGCGCAACATCCTTAGTCGATTCAGCAGTACGAAGTTCGCGTGTAATGCGACCGATAGTCGCGCGACCTAAGTTGACAAGGATGTCATTGTCATGTCGCATGGTGAGGATGAATCGTACGTTCGCAGGCAGCTGCTGGATGATGCTTGAAAGTACCTTGGCAAATGGAGCCGGGGTAGACAGTTCGTCGAGAGCGTCAATTATAAACACGACCGTCCCTTCGTATTTGGATATGGGGTCGAATATGATTTTCTGCGGGAAATCCTTGCTGCTTAACGTAGTCCTTCGCTTCTCAATCTCTTTATGCATGGAGGTAGCGATACCAATGTCACGACGGGATAGCTGATGGGCAAATGTAGGGAATATGCGGTCTGGATCGGTGGTGGATTCGTCTGCCCGACGAACGAAGTAATCAGCCACAAGGGCATCTTGCAGGAATTGCGTCACGTTGGACTCTATAGTAGCCGCGATGGTGGTTTTTCCACTCCCGGGAACACCTATAATACAGACACACTGCTGGGATATAGGAAGGGCGTCGTTTTCGGGTGAATGCCCCGAGACCCATGACAGGATTGAGTCGAGAATATTTTGCCGTGTTCCATCGTAACATTTTTCAATCTTGCCTAAGTTATCGAGTAGAGCATTTGGAGCTAGTCGAGGGGCTAGAAATTCGTTCTAAATGGAAGTAAATCAGGTGCTGAGTAGCTGATATAAAATTCACTCGCGATTTCGCGGCGGAGCTGCTCCGTTTCATCACCTGGTTCCGTCCAAGAGATATCAACTCGAGTCGATCTTGTAATCAACCAACACACCAGCATAATAATTATCTATGTTGATGTTCCCACTTGCGATACTACCTCCTGCGACTTTTCATGATATCAGACAGAACCGTTCTAGGTGTCCACACCAAGGAAGAGCGACGCACCAAAATGACCTTCCAATTGGTAAAATTGACCCATTGATGGATTGGAGAATGTCGGTTGGTATTGCCCAGGACATCTTGCCATGGTATTGGGCGCAAATGTGTAAGGAAGACCGCCCTCACGTAGAACTGAGGGTGTATAGGTGATTGGTGCTGCGGGGACATTTGAAAGATATGAAGGATTAGGTATGGTACTGGGACCTTGAGATCGTAATCCAGAATTAGATGATAGTTGGGAGGCGCTATGATTTGACATTGATGAAGACCATGTATTCTGTTCCCTCTGCATGCTAAAACCGGTATCCTCAGCTTGAGATATCGGCCCTAGATTGGATGAGCGAGGAGCAGGGCTCGAGGACTGAGCAATTTCCTCCGGCCAGCCTTGTTGCTGTTCTTCAGATTGCCTCCGATTCATTGAAGGAAAGGTGAGCTCCGTACAAAAAATAAAAACGCATGACCTTCTCATGACTTGGCTCCACTTAAGCGCTCATAACCTCATGAGGGAGGTAACAATACAGTAGACTATGTTTTGCATGCGATGAC
>CEMT01386206.1:225-13180 GCA_900068985.1 Pterula multifida
GACTCTGCTAGTATCTCGGATTACAGTCGCACGTTTTCGATGCTACACAGTCTACACCCCGAATCTGATGCTCCGGAGCCGGCGTCCATTGGGCAAAGACGCATTTTAGAAATAGTACACGCACTGCAACAGCGCATGGATCGCATGGACGAGGATCTGAATGAACAGCCTCCATCGTACGCATCGAATTATGGGTACGCACGATGACACGATGACACTATGGTGAGCCCTTTGTAATCACTTGCAGCAACTTGATCTTCAGCTCACGATCCGATATAGGGAACTGTGCTCAGGAAGCCATATTGAGATAACCACATCATTCATTGGACTACACTATTTTTACGTTTCGTCCTCACAACACTCACTGTATTTTAAGTGCACGCAGTGGACTGCACGAACTGTCGTTCCTTATATTACTTACTACATCAGCTTAGGATATCAGTCCGACAACCTTGGGAGAACAAGCCAAGCTTTACCGTTCGATCGTGTGAGCCACAGGTTGGAGCATCTGACACGGTGTCTGTCAATAGAGAGGAACAAGAATTTGGGGTTGTGCGGGTACTGGACATCTGATTGTACAAATGCTCCTTCATCGTCGCATTTATCATTGCACGTTTACGACGTATCATCAGGTGTCCTAGTACACCCTGAAATCCCAAAGTGTTCGAACCTAACGGTATTGCCATTCCTTACTGTTGGGATCAATAGCTGTTTGAACTATTTTCGCAGCTTTCGACTTCTGTAACACATAGATACTCTGGAGATGAACGACGGCTCTCATATATAATGATATATACCATCGTAGGGACAAAGAGTACAAGTGTCCGATCAATGAAAGTGAGGAGTCAAAGAAAGTGGTATGTACGCTACCTAGTGTTCGTAATTCCTCCTGATCTGCTAACTGAAAATGGGCGAAAGCCTCGCAAATTCATCCACCTTACCAAATGGGATATGCTACTACAACACCCAGAGCTGTCATCAGTACTCCCAGAACTAAGCTACTCGTCTCTCTCAACGTCATTGCCCCACCAGTAGAGCCAGCCGGATTGCTAGGATCTGGCGCGTCTCCTGGTGCCGAGGCAGATGGAACACCAACATCAGTCGCGTTTGAACCCAAGCTACTTGGTGCAGCGCTAGGATCAATGATACCACTGGTACTTCCACTCGACACGAGGCTGGTGGGCGCCACGTTGTCGCTGGCAGCCCTGAGACTGGTAGATCCTGCACTAGAAGAACCGGTGGACTGTCCACTATGGGCGCTTTGAGTTTGAGTCGTGGTCACGGAGGGGTGGGTAGCACTCCGACTTGAGCTTCCTGAATGGGAAGAAGCGTGAGGCTTTGTTGTACTGGTACTGCCACCCGACGGAAGGGTCAGATGTGGGTCCGGGATATCGATCCCAACATCTCCGCAGTCACTAGAAAGACCTGCATAGCACGTAATCTGTTAGCGCCAAAAGTATAATGCACGTTGATTAATCAAAAGAGATAGCTTACCATCGATGTCTGCCTGGGCATCTCGAAGGTCGGTTGGCGTTGACTTGGTGTTATTGAGGAGGCACTGATAGCATGAAGCTAGCCCGTTCACATTAGAACTCGTACAGGTGCACACTGGATCAGCGGCGCACGTTTCGTCGTCCTGGGATAAAAAAGTTCAGGTAAAGGGATCTTGGAGTTCGAATAAAGCAGCTCGGAAACATACAAGTATCGCTTCGATCTTCTCACAACCAGCTTTGCACGCGCTTGGAAACGGCGGGGGATCTCCGTCAGCACCCGGAGCAAGGAGGGCATTAAAGGGGAACGCGGTAGATGTGAAACTTCTACCAGAAACTACAGCTAATATTGATAAGCGTTATATCGAGAAGGAAAGGAATTCTTACCTAGAACTGTGAGCCACAGAAGGAGAACATATCGTCCAACAGGCATATCTCAATCTCAATTTGTCGTTCGAAGATTTGTTGCGACGAAGAAGAGAAGGAAGCACTCAATGTTAAGAAGTGATTCTACTGGATTCAGCTTTATAGCCACCAAGAGTGTTTTCATGGTCAGATTGACAGCGCTTGTTACAGATGAAACGTGATACACATACCAGGATCAGAAGATATTCCCACAATATCAATACATTTTTGAAGTCGCCACATCAAGAGGCGACGTACAAGACTTCGGCATCATGAAGAGTAGCAGATGATAGATGAAGTTCAACGACCTATCTCTCACAGTACCGAACACACTGAAGGCGGCAGTTCTAAAAAAAGCGATTGGCTCCCATGTCAGACTCGAAGCTCAAGCACCACATGAGAGAGTGTTCGTACCAATAGCATCACAATTGATGAAAGTAAAAATCAGGAAAAAAGTTGCTAGACAGACTTCACTGGATACCAATCTGATACCACGCCCAAGCCTTCCAGCCGCCAGACACGGACGTCTTTCATGTCCTGGTTATAGACGATATCGAGTGATAGCATAAACATAGATGATATCTTCTGTGAGAACAGGAAAGGTCTAACGAATTGCAGCAGAAGAATTGGCCCAAGATTTTGAGAACAGCCAAGTTATGATCAGGACTGACATGGGAGTTCGGTGCAAGCTCAGCAGAGTGGCTGTGTTAGAATGTGGGAAAGTTAGACCTGAAAACGTTCCCAACATTCCTGCCGCTCTACGCCTCTGATACTAAGTTATCTGGGGTCGAACTGGGCTCCAAACTTCTCGATCATTTTCCCATGCCATTTATCAAGGTGGTTAGCGTGGAAATGATCACTTGAGCGCATTCCGGACTCAGCTTTCTCCGTAAAGTTCGACACAGTAAATCCCATTAATTGTTTGCCGATGGACCAGAACCATCTGGGTCTTTACTATGGCAATAGTTTTCCAGTGACCAGGATTGCCATCTAACACTTGATATTTTGCTCCCGTTGAGAGGCTACACTATACCCTCTGCAGTCCTCGAGTAAACGTGTCTCCTATTAGATTTGATCAAGTAGCTTGCTACTCGATAGTCTCAGGCCATCGTAACAGCGCATGGTATGAGATGATCAGATTTGTGAGGCGATGATGACTGTTTGACTGTGGATGATATGAAGCTCAAACTTCACTTTCTGTCTTCTGATCCAAGTGAGCAATAACTGCGTATGATCAAGGCTCTCTGATCTCGCTTCATCCCATCCTTTAGACACCTGCTATCTTCTATTGTATGAGTGATCAAACTGACTAGGTATGTTCGAAACTGCTATCATCAGCCAGGAACCAGATTCTATTCGGAGCTTTTGTTTTAAGCGCACTGCGCGTTGGCGTATCGATCAAGTAACTCTCTGCCTTCTTAGTCCACCATGCTCTTCCTCGTCCTCCTGAGCACTGTCGGTGCTTTTCTCGGCGCACAAGTTTCATCGACAGATGTGAACTTACCTAGCTGTGGATTCGCATGTGTGGCTATAACATTCATTGCAACAGGTTGTGGTTCACTGTGGGCTGGTTTGTATTTCTCTCAATTGTTAACCATTCTAACTCCCACACTCACAATGTAGCGAAGACGTGGAATTTGTGTGTACATCTCCGACCGTTCTCCAACAGGTCAAGGAATGTGTTCAGGCACATTGTTCGGAAGCAGACCTTGCAACAACAGTCAAAGACCTAGCTGAGCAGTGCACCAATGGAAGTACGTGTTCCTCAATGCTCCTTGAACAAGTGATCTGAGGTATGCATTGCGGAACACAGCAACATCTACAGCGAATACAAGCACTAGTACCGAAACTGACCGTGTTGGGGGTAACCCTTTCTGCATCTGGCTCTGCTGCCCACTCAGAATTACCAAATGGCTCAGACCCAGTGACTCGTACGCCCTCTGCGACGTATGTTCTTATAGATTTCTGTCCTCAGCGATCTAATCACATCACCTAGTGACAATCGAGGGATCGGTCTGACGAGCACGGGCTCGGACACTCAACTCTTTGTGACTTCCGTTAGCTCAACGTCTGCCAACCTTGCTCCTCCGACTGATACATCTAATACAAATAATCTGGGAAGTTTTGCTTCCAATAAAAGTCATAATAAGGGAGCTATTCTTGCAGGGGCCATTGCTTCTTCCGTCTTTACTTTGGTCCTGATCTGTGTTGGAGTATTCTGGCTAAAACGTCGCAGAAAGACACGATCAGGTGAAACAAGGCCAGAGCATCGTTTCTGGTTGGATCCTGGTTTCGAAAGTTTATCGGATACTGTAATTGTTCATCAACACAGAAAAGTCAGAAGGGATATCGATGATCATGGGACTACTGGACGCGCACTCCTCGAGTATGCGGGGCGTACAACCACCACCGCTCCTGCGATTATAGTGGAAAAGCTTAGTGATGTCAATGCAACATTTTACATACCTCCCATGCCCACAACATCCATCCACTGTCTACCCGATTCTGGTCATGAACCGAATCACCTGTCGAGTCTCTCACACGAACATAAGACTGCTCCTGCTGCTACCACTACAGTTATTGCTACTCCTTCTTTGCCTGCTAGCAGTCAGCTACGTGTGTCAGACCTCGAACCAAGGGAATATGACCAAACAACAAGCAATGTTGATGCTGTAAGTTCCCAGTCCCAGATCCTGGCCTTTATGCGTGCACTGCAAGAACGTGTGGATCGTATAGACGAACGGCTTGAGGAACCTCCCCCGTACGCGAGCCGATGATAGTGGGCTTATTCAGTAAGATATAATTCTTCAATTGGCTACTACTAGATCCTTATGACGGAGATAGCTTAAATTATGCATCGAGCTCATCTGTTTATGAAAGAGAGATGTATCTAGACCACCTACCATGTATTATCATTGGATACCCAGTATTTCATACCCCACGTACATGCCTTGTATTGAAAACCAAACTACAGATTATAAAATTCTAGGCCATGATTCTTAAAGCATATAGGCTGACAACGAGGATGGCAGTGGTGATCAGAATGGAATGGAATATGTCATGTTTTCAGGGGTGGGTAGAAGGTAGCTTAGGTAGCAGTTACTGACTATGCCAGAGTCAGGAATGGGTATCGAGTGGTCCAAGTGGACTACGTCATGGGCGCTGGAGGGTGGGAGATCACTGGTAGACTCAGCTAGTTGATTCTCCTCATCTACAAAGGCGCATGTTCCCTCAGTCTCCAAGGGAGAAACTCTCTGGTTCGAAACTAGGCTCAGATCAAGAACACCGGTCACAAATACAGTCGATGGACGGTTTACAAGGAATACCTTCTTGCATGAGAAATCCATTGCATGAGAAATCCATAGTATGACCGTTACCATGAATGAACATCGTCAAACTGGCAGTAAACAAGAAGAAAATACCAATCTCAGAATCAGATGGGCTCCAGTTCCAATTCTCCTTCAGAGTCATCCACCTCGGGTAAATGAGGATGATTCTCCTTGGTGAAATCAACACCTGGGAGTTGGAGAATGAACAGATAGTGTCGCAGATGGCAAGAGCTCTGGCAAGAGGTGTGTTTGTGGTCAGCTTGAAGCCGAGTAGGATAGCGAGGATGTAAGCATCCTAAATAAACGAGATAGTTAGATAGGGAGAAAGAGCAATGGTTTGTAACTAACCTCAATGGCATGACCTCCACCAGAGGCCTGTTGTGGTGACATAGCNTGTGCCTGTGAACAAGATGATAAGATTCTCGACACGGATAAAAAACCAAGTGTGAAAAACGTACAGCGTCGCCCAAGAGAACAACACGGCCGGCGATCCAGTTCCTCAGTGGTACTAAGCATGGATAACTCATCGGAAGGGTACCTCAAGGCATTAGCGGAAGGTTCAATTATAGAGAATAGGGAAGATCAATTAGACAACACACACATCAAGGATAGCTCTTAGTTCGGGCCACCAATGTAAATTTGCCACTATGTGGTGATCCCACGGTCCTTCGAACTTTTTTCCTGCTCTGGCTTTTGAATGGAAGGCTTGCCACTTGCGATAGGATAGACGACAAGGTTCTGAAAATAGGTTAGACAGATAAGAGACGGTGCTTGTACGAAACCGTACAACATATACTGCACAAACGGTCAGTCGAGACGATCTAAAATAGATAACAGATTTGCTTGCTCATGGAGGAATGTGCGTCTGACTGCCGACATGATACTATCAGCACCAACCAGAAGGTCAGCAGAAGCAGTTGTACCATCCTCAAACGTCATGAAACCCTTTTCTTGCTTTTGATGATATTCCACGAGACGTTTTTGAGCAGCGCATGTGGATGGAAGGCGAGATATGAAAGACGAGGAGATTCTAGAAGTCAGGTTGGTGGTAAGTTGGAAATATCCTAGTAGAGCGAAACCAACAGGACAAAAATGCGGTGTTGTCACTTACTTACCGTGTGTCTGGAGGGTATACAATTGCTTTCCGTTGTGCTGGTCACTCTTCATGAGAAATGTAACCACTGTCAAGATCAATTGAAAAAGTGAGTTCGACTGAGTAAAATAAAGATAGAACCAACGACGACGTACTCAGAGTCAGGACACAGTCGTGTCACATCATGTGATATGATTTTTTTTTCTTATGTTGTTGAGGGACCACCCTCTACTCCCTGAATCACCACCACCCCAACACAACAGAGAAGGCGACGAGGTGACAAGGCCGAGACCAGGTAGCATGGATATTACGAAGGTTGTGGCAGGAGGCAGACAGCGACAACAACGTGAGTCAATGTTTGACTCTATAACTCCAATCTTGACCTCATATCTCCAATCTGGACGTCTTTCCAGATGTTATTCATGGTTTTGCCCCCATATAATCAATCAAGTAGGAGCGAAACCAGTGAATTTCAACTAATAAGCGTACATAAAAAGATTTGGAGGGCTGAACGCCAGGTATTATTCTGTTGACACTCAACGTAGTTTTGTACCACGTCAGGTTAGTGCTTATCCACCAACCGTGCGCTGTATCATGGGCTATTAGATTTGCCTGCCCACTATAAGTCTCCCATGTGAAAGCTATTGCTATTTTCTTTATCTGTACTGTATATTCATGTACACAAATTTTGCCAGGTTTAACAGCGAACGAGACTGCCTAATTTGGTTGAATGCGAGTCTGACGATTCATCTCTTCAACGCACTTCACCGATATCTTGTCCAACGGTCCCATGAGATATCATATGGTACTCATCTGGTATTGATGGTAGAGGGGCAAAGACGACAACTTGGGAATGATAGAACGCAACAGAGCTCATCAGGCTGTGGATACGTGTTGGCATCGGATTCTCGATGATGAGGCTGAGATCGGACATGAGTCAGTATATACTCTCGTTGAAACTGGGGCTGTAGAGTTAAGGAAGGGAAAGACGACGAGTATTGATTGATTTGGTAAATAGTTTGGTTTTAGTGTGTTGGTGTAAATATAGAGAAGGTGATCGTCAGATTGGTCGCAGCCGTAGCAAAACCATGAAATCGTTGCACTGGTTCTGAAATGAAATGAAGGCAAATTGGATATCTGAATACGCTATTCGCTCTGATAAAATGGTCTACACAACGAACCCTTGCCAAATAACCAAATCAGCGCAAATTCTGTCAGGGTGCTTGCTCAGCCTATCATATCCAATGTCTCGCGTCGCTCCTCGCTGATCGCTGCATCTGGAGTAGACCTACTACCCCCAAACTCAGATTCTTGACCTGAGGTAGTTTGTTGACCCTCGCTAAATCTCATGGTGCTCAAGGTGTGTGAGGGAAGTGTATTCTCTCCGGACTTGAGTCCAAGAGGTTCACTATTCATCTGGACTGTGTCTGCGATGGAATATCCATAGTTGATGATGAGAATGAGAGCGGGGGTATACATGGCCTATGCGATATCTTAATCAGTAAGGCGCAAACCATCATTGAACAAAAAAGGCTAAAATTGGGAATGGCAAGAACTAGACATACTGATAGTACCATAGTGGTACCTTGAAAAATGCCGCTGACAGTAGCAAGCGTTCCATATGTAGGTGTGGAAGGCACCACACTGATCACCAGTGCTAACCTAGTGATCTGGATAGACAGGGTATAAATCAACAGGAAACGTGTGCTATAGTCCGTGAAGGGACGCACCTGAATGACAACATACAATAATCCAGATTCAGTGAGAAAAATTAGTATCTTTGACCCATCAAATTTGCGTCCGATGTTGGATTCGGACGCCAAATGTTGGCTAAATACAAGAATATATAAGCGAAGGAAAGCAATACAAAATGCCGACGCGCCGTGCCGTGTATCCAATCATCCATGTTGCCATTGCATTTGCACAGATACTCAGCACAGAGCCGGTGATCGAGACGACGCTAAGGATATCCGAGTTGGAAAAATTTTCCGTTGTTGCAGGTGTCACAATATCCAGGACTGCTGAAGTCACAGAGAGTGCTATGCAGAGACTCAGCTTATCACTCTTAACAATGGTTTTGACGTGCTCACCAAAATCAGAGAATAGTAGGAAATACAATACTTGCATCATAAATGACCTTGAATCTGCCTGGTATATGACCATGGCCCTCCAGGCAGCAAGGAGATCATTGATGAAGAACTATGGAGATATTATCAGAGCTGGGCGCTGGTTAGTGGCGTAGCATCATATCTCACTACTAGACCAGAGTCCGCGCCAGTTTCAATGATAAGTCCAACATCTTGAACAAGCTCAATCCAAGGTTGGTTGTAATATGCATCTACTCGGAGGCTGAATGGCTCCTCAGGGTTGTTGATCAAGATTGCCTGAAGTGGACCAAGTAAGAAGGCCATATCTTGGTAACAAGTAAACGTGGTGGTAATCAGAGTGAAGACTAGGATGCCAAATAAGATCCATGTCCTTTGGGTTTTGTCAGGCCGGTTCCTGCCAGAAATTTGCTTATATAAAGCGCTAACAAGCGAACAATATGAGGAAACCTACTGACATGATAGAATAAAGCGCCAGTCCACACAGCACAAGATAAGCACCTATTTAGCAAATTCTTGAGCATTGGAATTACACAATATCTAGTTCCATGTTCTTCAATAACTTACTGTAGATTGACAACTGTGCAAGGGAATATTTCCAGGTGGAGTCGAGATCCTGAGCAATGGCTGCGAGAACTTCAATATCAACGGCAGACATGTCGGGGAGGGTAACATTGGAGCCAGTAGTGACTGAAGCCATAGATAGCTGATTCTAGGAAGTTCAGTGGATTATCAAGGAATATGTCACGCAAGTCATTTGGGATGAGAGCCAGTTTAATAAATAGGGTGGGGGTGGTGCAGACCATCAGCAGTTCTCATCGCTGAGATTGATGTCACAGAATTTTTGTCAGGTAGCGAGGTATCATGATGACGCGATGTTGAGAAAGTCTTGCTGGAGACCTCCTAAACTGTTCAGATATTGGAACTTGTCTTGCAACTCATTGGGCCCATTTATCCGAGACCCATCGATCTAATGATCCAACGATGTCACAGTGATGTACACGATGTATCTGCTACCAAGAAATTGTGCAGATCACTTGATGAAGCGGTGGGAAGTTCATCTGAAGTTTCACTGTGCAGAAGATGTTTTGGTCTGGTGAGTGTGAGAGTACGTATAATAAATAAATGGTGAACCTCAATCCGCAGAGATGGTGGACATGGGAACTAAGCAGGATCCTGAGAAATCGAATCACATAACAAAATCGATATTGGGCATCAGCTCTCCAACTTAAACATCTTTGCTTTTTGCACATAGTATCTTCTCTCTGGCTATCTAGTGAGCTCTATTCATCTTGTGATGATTACCATCGACCGGTAATATCCAGCCTCTCCTTTTCTTTGAGCGATGAATCAAGTACTTTTAACTTTGCATCCTAATCAGTGCCAAGGAAGAATTAAAGAGCAAGTGAAAACTCGTGGCTGGCATCTCGGCGCAGCCCATAAATAGGTATAGCATGTCAACTTCGAGGGCCAGGCGAGGTAGATGCTCCAGGCTGGATCAGTATGAGAGTGAAAAATCAGTGATAAGAACAAACGAAAAGAAGCTTACACTGCGGCCTCATCTGATGAGAGGAGATGAAACGGATGGTATCTTGAAAGAATAGTTGCCTGTGGTCACGATTCTGAGAATTCTGCAAGCTCGGTTGAATTCATTGAAGTGTTACCCGTGGCACATTAAATGCGATTGTACAACCTCTGTTTGGGGCATACGTCTGCTCGTTGCGATGCAGACAGGTGAATCTCATTGATATGATGATCTTAGCATTATCCATGGCTATGAAACTGTATTGCGATTTGCCCTATTTGCCGTTATTGATAAAGCATACCATGCAACATGACAACCCATCGCTTATTCACCTCATAGGGTGGTCAAATCCTCGAACTTAGTTTTGGAAGGTGATGAGAGGAGTGTTATTGGAGATGAGTACCATATAAAAATAATCTCCGATCGTATCACCCAGACCAAACCTATTTTTGTTTTCCTCCAATCCACCGGACTGTGGATGCGCTTTCTCGGAACAAATGACCGATGATGGTTTCGAGGACAAATAGCTAGCATACTGCTTGTAAAACACAGAAATGACCTCGTGGTCATTGAGTCAAGTTCAAGAAAGGTTTATTAGTCATGGAAAGGAGCAGTGGAGATATACAAGTATCGCTAAAATCTTATCGCAGCCATACTTGTATGCGCTGGAAACGGTGCAGGACCTCCATAAACACTCTCAGGTTGGAGATGATTAAAGGAGAATTGCAGCCAAAGTTGACGAGTGTTTTCTGGCGAGTGAAAGTAGCAGGTAGACTATTCAGTGCACAAATCATCGCATGACACCACACATATCGACTAGCAAGTCGCCGAAAACATGTTATCAATCTTCTTATCATCAACTCCTATCACCACAGTCAGACACAGCTTGTCAAGATTTGTTTTGGCGGGGTATCAGAATCGGCTAGATGTTTCCGAAAAGGCCCTACAAATCCCTGCTCTGCTCGATTCAGTCAGCTCTAATACAAGGACTCATTTATTCCACAGATCGACACCAAACAAGAGATTTGCTTTGCATTACTGATCGATGCCTGCCAACTTATCCAAAAACAACCTAGAGTCACTGTCACATATAATATTAAAAGTCCAATGAGAGTAGTTTGAATCCCTGCAGATTGATTTACTCATTCTCCTGGTCTTTTCATCTTATCCCTATCCTCTCACCATTTGTTAATTTGACAAAATGGTGAAGACAATTGCTGTAATTACCGCTGCTGTCCTCCTCGCTGGCGCTCCTTCCCAGGACGTATCGGCTTGTGTGGATGGCTGTTTGCAACAAGGCATGGATGACAGTACTTGTGCCTCTATGCTAGTTTTTGTTCGCCTTATGCACCTCTTATGAACCATACATATCCTCGTAGCACCGACGTTTCATGCCTTTGCACAAACACGAAATTCCAGGACTTCGTTGCATGCTTGCAACAGGACTGCCCTGATAAGCTGCATGGTGGTTTAGATTTGCACGCCTCACAGTGTCGTAGGTTATCCTCACATTTCTTCTGCCCTCTTGATCATTTTTAATTCACACGGTTTCGCCTTTTCCCACAGCTGCGATATCAAGCTCAACGTTCAGCTCAGCATCAGTCACTGACTTGGTCAGGACCATCATTATCATCCCTGGCAGTGCCAGGGTGAGCGGCAGCACTTCTATATCTGGCTCTGTCTCCCCCTCAGCATCAGCAACTAGCTCTGTCTACCCCCAAGCATCAGCAACTAGTCCCTTCTTCCACTTAGCATCGGCAACTGGCTCGGGCTCAGTGACACGATCCGGCTCTGCGTCTCGTATGCCCCCTGTGACGTAGGTTCTTATCAATTTTTGTCCCCAGCGATCTGACGACATCAACTAGTGACAGGCAAAGGATCAGTCTGACGAGCACAAGCTCAGGCACTCAACCCCCAGTGACTTCTGTTGACTCGACATCCGCCAGCACTGCTCCTCCGACTGATATTCAGAATCCGAATAACCCTAGATCTCGAGGTTCTGCTTCCAATAAGACTCGTAAGGAAGCTATTCTTGCCGGGGTCATTGCTGCTTCCAACTCTACTTTGATCCTGATTTTCATTGGAGTACTCTGGCTGAAACGTCGCAGAGAGACACGATCAGGTGAAAGGAGAGGATCAGTGCCTCGTTTCCTGTTAGCTCCTGATGTTGAAGGTTCATCGGATACTGTGATTGTTCATCAACACGAGAAATCCGGCAGGGATGATCATACAGGACGCGTACTCTTCGAGCGGCGCGCAAGTAGGAGTGCTCCTGAAATCGTAGTGCAAATGTCGAGAGATACCAATGTGACATGTCAAGCGCCTAATGAGCTGAATCACGAGCAAAATCTCGCTCATGAGCATATCACGGATGGTGCTACCACCACAGATACTGATGTTTTGTCCATTAGCGATCAGCTACATGGCTCCAGTTCCGAATCGAGTGATGGTGGCCAAACGACAGCCACTGTTGCTTCTGCAAGTTCCCATTCACGGATCTGGACCCTTATACGTGCCCTTCAAGAACATGTGGATCGCATAGACGATCGGCTTGAGGAGCCTCCCCCGTATACGAGCTGATAAAGGGAAGCTTTCATTATGCTCTAGGATTAAAGCCCCGACTCACAAGTTCAATCGACAAGACAGGTGTAGCCTACCCACGCATCAAGATCTCAGCTGTTCCCAACAATGTGTCACATATCTGGCCCACCCTCTCTAAACAGTGTTGATGAGTATCTAGTAATTTACGCCTCAGGCACAAACATTGTATTCAGAACTAAACCATGGATTATAAATGCCAGGCCTTGATTCTTAAGTTTAAAACATAGCAGGCAATCTTCACGGATCTGACAACAAGGATGGCAGTAGTGATCAGATTCAGATGGAAGATTTTACCGTGCCAGATAGCCTTCCAGTGGTCAAACCTAGAGGCTGGTTATGTCCTGCGTATGAATGATGTTAAAATATAAACAATTCTGTGACGAGCACCTCGGTCGACTAAGCACATA
>CEMT01386213.1:8278-24526 GCA_900068985.1 Pterula multifida
TGGCAACGACCCAGGTTACCACTACCCCATTGATGCCTTGCTCAGTGGTCTTTGAGTAGCCTATTATCATAAAAGGTAAGAGATTAGAACTCCAATTTCAGTGGCATCATCATGGAGCTGTATGTACAGCCACATACACTGACGACGCTGTCTATCACGACAACAAGACATGACGCTTCGAATGACATCACCTCCCTCTCCCTCTGTCTCTTTATAAACCAAGTCCTCAGTTTCATCGCAAGTTCTCCACCAAACATCCAACATGAATACCAACCCAATGCAATCCAACACTAACTCCACTTCAGCCTACAGCGGCACGAACCCCAACAAGTTCGATACTACCAACACCACCTCTGCCACTGCCAACACCAACAAGTCCTCTCTCAACGCTGATTCTATTCCCGATACGTCTCACCACCATATCCACCGTGACGACGAAGCACTGCCTACGCATGCTTCGCGCCAGACAGATTACACCACTGAGAACATCGAGCAAGGCTTGCCTGGTGCGACGGCCACCAGTACAGCCGCTGCTCCTACGGACTCTTACAACTCCTCGTCGTCATCTGGCGCACATGATCCCTACAGCGTGACAAGCAACGATACGGACACAGGTGCACGGCACGGAGAGCATCATCGTCATGACCAGTCTCACGGTGATCATCACCATACTGCAGAGCAAAGGACTACCGGACTTGCGTCGAGCACGGGCATACCAGGGTTCGGTGCTACGCCTGGCGATAAGTCGGGCGGTCATCGCACCGGAGCGGATGGATCTGGTCGTGAGACGGGAGAGGGTATGAGAGGGTTCGGTGCTACGCCAGGGAATAAGGGCAGTTCTGCGACCGCTGGGTCTGGTGCTTCTGCTAGTGCTCATCCTCATTTTGGGGCTTCTGCGAGTACGACTTCTCATCCTGGCGCTTCTGCGACTGCGGGCTCTCATCCTAGTGCTCATGCGACTACGTCTCCCCACTCTGATACTCATACGACTACTGGTCATAATGGTGCTACGGCGACTAGTACCACTGGTGGTGCACATGCACACGCAAGTGTGATGGACAAGATGGTTGGTGAAGCTCAAAAGGTTCGTTTCTTCTCTTTGATTCGTTACCACGATTCGAACTCTGTTACTGATGGTTGCTTTCTACCATCAGCTCGCAGGCAAAGCGACCAAGAACCAGGCTATGCAGGAAAAAGGCGAGATTCGTAGGACCGAGGGGAAACCTGGGCATGAGGGTCATCATGGCTCTGCTTGATTTTCCCACCGTTATTCATTTCGAAGAGTAAGAGGGAAAAGATTCACGGTTTAGGATTTAGTAGAGAAATATGGTGCTATGTATCATCACGGACGATCTAACGAATGTACCAGTATACACGTATAATCCTGTACCAATCCGATCAGTTCTATTTCTCCTTTTATTCGTGCGAACTCAAAACCCATATCCGTCTCGGCACCGCATCTTGACTTACTCTACGCTCTTAGTGTCTTACCTCCATGACCAAAGTAACTGCAACACTCAACGGTACCACTCTCGCCTCTACAGACGCGACAAACACGGTGACAGTCGAAGGGAACTTTTATTTCCCTCCTGATGTTATCAACACTGAGATTCTCAAGCTTGATTCAACGACCAAGTGTGTCTCACTTGTTACCCTCTTTCTTTGTGAAGAGGAATGATGACGTCATGGACTAACATTGGTTTGTTGGTGTAGGACGGTGTGTCCATGGAAAGGGTACGGCACACAGTCGTCATTCATTTCATTTATTCTCATATAACTTACGATATTTTGGATATGGCGCTAGAACGGCGTCATATTACAATGCTCATACCCCCGATGGAGGTATTGTTCCCGACATAGCATGGTTTGTAGTCACTTTCCTCTCCTTGCGCACTTTTATGTCCTCTAGTGTTCTTCTGTTGCCCCTCAAAGGCTCTCTATATTTTGATTTGTTGACTTGTTATTCGCTATGTAGGACTTACCCTGAACCCAAAGAGAAAGCGGCCCATATCAAGGGATACGTCGCGTTCTATAAGGTCCGTCGTCCTAGGTCGTTACCTTTGGGTGGAGTGTGCTGACCCGTTTGTGTGATTAGAATAAAGTCGATATAGAGGAGGTGTAGGGTGAGATGTGTTGTTAAGTGCGGTGAAGCGCGGTGAAGCAGAGAGGATCAATGACTTGTATTGCATAATGGAATCTTGTCAAGTTTATTGTTAATAGTGTTACTATCGGAACTAGCGTGTGCTACAAGTTGTAGCATCGATGGATATGTAGCGTCAGGACAAGAGAAAACGATAGTGAATTCAAGTGGGAAGTATTGTAGAAAGCGCTGGTGCCGTGGCACAATCAGTGATGGCCACGGCATCGATCCCCTGTCTCTCATCTGTCAAGGTGACTGAGTTCGACGAAAATTGACCACTTTACAACTGCTTGGTTGATACGGTCTCCATGTTGTGCCTTGTCTCTGTGGATTCACTTTGAACATTTGCTATGAAACATCTATAAGAAAGGATTAGCACTTACCCACTATATCTTCAGGAATTCTACAAGAGTCTGGTGTAGGTCTCCAATCGGACATGAGGAAGTTGTACCTCCAGGATAATAACTCTGGAGAAGAGACTGCTACAGAACGTCACTTCATTGACATATCAGTATAATCTATAGCATCGAATCAGCCCCGCTGAAACCTGGTACATTACTCAATTGATTCTCCAATTGACAGTAGCATTGAGCAGTATTGTGCTCGATGACCGAAGATGAGCAAACCAATTGTCTTGACGAACAGCCGTACCAAATAGCCGTCGTTAACTTCATCCTGCAGAGGAATCTAAAGAAGGTCATTCATCAGAACGTCCTGGTATGTACGATGAGTGAAGAACGGCTCGTTGTTGAGGCACATACCCGTGATAAGTCTCCCAGATAGTCAGAACGACGATTGACCAATGATGGAGGACAAAATCACACAGATTAAGAGTTCCCAGAAGAAGAGGAATGTAATCCACAAACTGACATTTTTTCAACAGGTCGCTTAGTGGAAAGACGCGTTAGAACTTGAAGATGGTCGAACAAAGGAGCTATGGGCAATAGTAATAGCCATGACCTGCGAAGAGCCTGTTGAATAGCGGAATGCCTTGTCGTAGGCTTGGCATTGTTTTGTGCAGCTAAGTGAAGAGCATACTAAGGAAAGGGCAAGGCGATACCATGGTTAGCGTGGCCAGAGGGAGGATCTGCCTCTTGAGATTCTGCAGTGTCAAGCTCAACTATTGTGCGGTTGAACTCCGCGGTGAAACAGTCATAGTTCAACGATGGATCTATCAAGTTGTACAATCCAAGTCGCATTTTCCTAGTAACAGTAACTTGATTGCTTTAAATTCCTGCCAGGTAGCAGAGCGAGACTCGATAATGGTTGATCCACATCAATCCTCTTCGACTCTCCTGCATCATAGAATGGTTGTGTAGATTCTTTCAGCGCGTCTTGAAGTGATAGGGCTCACGTAATGAGATGACGACGATTCAAGCAGAGAAAAGGAGCACATTTCATGCCAGGCCAAAGCGCCAGCACCAAGGGCCACGACGGGGTCAAACCACTATATGTGGCTGTATCCTTATTTAAAATAATAATAATTTCTGTAGATAGGAAGCCAAGGCCTGCTGGTAACGGTGTCTCTTTTCCAGTCCAATGATTATGTACTGTTTCAATGACCAGTATAATTCAAAGGAATTTAATCTCACATGTACAGTATTATAACAGGGATTTACAGCGAAACACACCATCAGCGACCCATAAAGTGGGTCAGTCCTCCTCATTTCTAGCCAATAAATCTGGTATCAAGATCGTGTGTGGTTGATTCGGCTTCAGGATACATCAGCAAGAAAAAAAATTCAGAGTGGTTGCACCGAGGCAAACAATCATTCGGGATCTTCCAGTGGTGACACCTGGAAGATCCCGAATGACTGTTCGCCTTGGTGCAATTGTTGAAAAGGTTTTCTGCTGGCATATCCTGCTGCCAAATCAATTAGAGTATCTTGATTCTCATTACATGAATTCTGCAATTCCAATGCAGGGATCGAACCACTTGAACGTTCGTCGGTCGGGGTTCCTTCGCTGAGAGCTGTAGAATGTATGTATGTACATGTGTAAGATCAAATTCACGAGCATCATTCTTTCGAATTATATTGGTCGTCGAAACCATCTGACTACATTCAGCAGCAGCATACAGAAGTCACATAAAAGTAATCTAATCGAAATCCTCAGCTTAAAGCGGCAGTAAATAAGGCTAAAGCTACAGTGAACGCTCTTCGGAAATGTTGCGTGCAATCAAGGTCAAGGAATACTCGATGCCAAGCTCAAGTTGCAGGACATATCGTCCTACCGGATCAATGATAATTTAATAGAGCACTTGGATTGAACACAAATGAAAGACCAGACCAGTGAATCACATCGAGGTCAAGCTAAAGCTGAAGTTCTATATACGGAACCTGTCTAAAGCTAAAAGCCTCGTGGCACTTGCATTATCCGGGATCAGCGACGTTCCGATCAATTCTGGGTTGTCTGCAGCCGTAGAAACAGTTTTGGTGAGTACGGTGGCCAGCTACTTCTGCAATATTCTAGAGCATGTTGAGTAGAACCAATTAATTTCATTGGTGACATTTTTTCAAAATGGGACTCCTCTTCCATGGTCGAACTCCCGAAGACTCAGAGCTAGCGTTGACCTTTTTCGTCGCTTGAACAATAGTGGGTGGGCCATTGTCTTTGCATTTCACCCGCGATGATATCACAGCCCGACCCCATATTTTCACCCGTTCATTTATTGCACCCTGTCGAGATGTCCTTGTACGTTTGAATCTGAATCTAAACGCTCAGTGAACATCACGTTTGTATTCGACTGGTGCCACCGCTCTTCGGAAAAGGGAATACAATGTCCTATTTGGGGTTCTAATAATTCCTGACCTCTTTTCAACCTATGGGAGTGGGATAGCGTCGATAAATATATAAAGGGATGATAATCAAGAGCTTTGCCCTCATTATTATCTCTCCCCCACTCTCTGCAGACGGTCGGTATTATCTCGCGTTCTCAGCTTTGATCTCTGCGCTCACTGATCACCTTGTGCCATCGGTAGATTCACCTCTGCTTTCTCAAATATCCTCAACCTCCCTCCCAATCCATTGAATTTATCGTAGTACGTGGAACAGCTCTGATCCATCGTTCGTATATTCTAAACCATAATATCCAGGTCGTCATGCCTTCAGTTGCCCCAGACCACACCTCGGAATCCGACTCAGGCAAACCAGCACATATCCCCCGCCCTCTCAACTGCTTCATGATTTTCAGGCGAGAAATGCACTTGAAGTACAAAGATTCAGCTTTTCTAGGTCTCAATAGTAACCAAATATCGGGGCGAGCTGCTCGGGTCTGGAAAAACATGTCCGAATTGGAGAAACACCCTTATAAGCTGATGCAATTCCAGTTGGTGGAGGAGCAGCATCTTAAATATCCCGATTACAAGTATCGGCCAGTAAGGAAGGCCGCTACACCAACAAAAAAGGTACTTCACGCAGGGATACAAAAAGTATCACGACGAAAACCCGCGAAAGCTGCTGCTACTGGTACCTGTCGAGTCCCCGATTCCCATGACTTCTCCGACCTGTGGTCCCAGCTGTCCCTTCTTTCAGAACCACTCCAACCACTTTCTCAGAACTTACCGTTGGAAGATCAAGTTTTCTCGAATGGATTGATGGATGCCTATACATTTACTGATAGTATTCAGACAATGTCACCACCCTCTGCAACGGCAGTACCTGTTGCCCCTTTCGGTTTCACCTTTTACAACCAGGCCGCTTCCGCCGTTGTCCCCGCCGGTTCCGACGCTGATTTGTGTTATCCTGTCGCGTATAACCCTCCTCATACCGCCGACTCATACAGCACATGCAACGACAACCTAGGCGATGTTAATCCCACAGGGTCATTCGCTGATTCTTTTGCTGAAGTACGTCACGATATTTCCATCTCCTGCTTTCTCCTGCTTTCTACAACGATCCGATTTTCACATTAATATTCTATGATGCGTGCTTTAGGTCGATCCCGCTAACTACTCCGGCTTCGAACATTGGGACGGTGGTAGCAGCAACCTGTTCGCCGACAAGGCTATTGCCCCTCCCTTTGAGCAACAGGATTACTCTCAAAACCTAGCCGATGAGAACAGCCTGCTTCCGCCGAATATCATACATCAAGTCGACGACCACCGTTCGCAATATAGTACCCTGTTGGGGGCAATCGGCTACGAGAACAGCATGGGCACCGACAGAGTACCAGGATGCGATCCCTTCGAACCGGTTTGGACCGAGACCCGGTTATTCCCTTCTTCTTCCCATCTATTCTGAGTCCGTTGTAACATATACCTCACTCTAATATGAATATACCTTACAAGTGCTTTAGTCATTGATGTAGAATGTATCGCTTCTATTACTCCGAAAATAATGTCAACCTGTCTTTACCACGGATTTAAAAAAACACTTGGTACATCACTTTCCCACGATCAAGGAAATGGTAATTAGGGACAGGATCACCAGGAAGGGTATAATGGGACCCACCTGAGCTCGAAACGTTCGATCGACAACCAGCACAGTTGAAACAGGGTTTCGACATGAAGATATATCACTGGACACCTTTCAGCATGGATTAGGACGCAATATGTTACGACAAAGTAGATACCAGGGAATAACGAGAAATTAGGACAGGAATTTGTGGTACAATCATTCCTTGCAGTCAGGAAATTATACTAGACTTGATCCTCTGATCCAGGATCAATTTCAGGAGCCGGATCACCGATATTTGTAATCGATCTCGAGCCTTGTGCGAAGATCAACTGAGAGCGCGATCGAGTTTCGGGCCATAGCGAATTGCTTGCCGTGTCAGCCGACATATTCCGAAGATATTCTCTGTGATTCAGGGATGCTATAAGAGCGAAGGAATACACTGAGGGTGAAGACATCAAGGAAACGTAACTGTGAGAAAACAGAATGATCTACATACCTCAGGGAACGATGAAGCTTATGCCACTCCAGATTGCTGAAAATCAGAATCAGAATCAAAGGCAAATATAGATAAAATCATATTCATACCAGTGTTCAGGAAGAGGACGAGCTGTGCGAGAGATGAGTTAGCCAGACTGAACTGCAAGGAGGATGACAACGTACCATAACGAGGTATATAATGGAAGACATGCTGTCGATGTTGTGGTCAGTATTGCAGAGCTGAGGTTACTCGTGATCCGGATACACACCTGGTTAGGACCCCAGTGTCTGAGTGGTAGATCATGAGCTTTGATTATTTTGAATAATGAAGAACTGGGTACAACGCACGGATGACACAAGCTAACAGCTTCTGCACAATTGGTTGCGGGCTGGTTTATCTCATCTGTCAGCTCAGAATCCGTCAACAGGTAAGGACACTCCACTGACCCAGAGAAGGCAGATTCCCTATGCTTCCATAGCTGATACCCCAATGCCAAAGTAACCAGGATATTACCCGTCACACCCACGCTAGATAGTATCACGTTGAGCAAAAACCAAGGTTCTGTCATATACTGGGCAGGCCTGCCGACCATTATAGCAATATCTACACCCAGGCCCGCAACGAGAAGGGAGTTCACGCCAAGGAGAACAGAACACGCTATCCAAAGGTAGGCATTCCGTGTTATGACTTTGACTCGATGAATGAAGACGATCTATGAACGTCATAGGGCGCTTTCGAATGAGATGGGTTCAAGGAAATAAAGGTCAACTACGAACCTGGACTGCGGTATTACCAATGGCAGTGATGAAGCAATGGGCTACGTAAGGGGCTCCATATTGATAGAAAACGTCTGTGCTTCCCCAGCCTATGCAAAGCTGCGAGTATACTAGTATCGTAACCACGATGGAATGACAGGGCTCCATTGCTCTGGTTGTCGTTAAGTCAGTAAACTTTCCGACTCGAGTAATAACGGACTAGCGCTCACAGAACTGTTGCAACCTTGGAAAATGGGACGAAGAAGCAATAAGGTTCAGACAGATAGCAAACCTCAAACAAGGATATCGAGACTCACAGCAAACTTAAGCCATCTAGGATCTCCAGGAAAGATTCGGAAGTACGTCGAGCATTGTACCAGGTTAAAGCCACTTAATAGCACAGATATATGCGCACCGATGATAAGAGGTCCAACGAATAAAGTCGGATTTAAGTGGTCCATGGATAGTCAAGCCTCGTCGACCAAAGTGGTGGCTCTAGAGGATATGAAGGAGTCAACTCCGTAGGCTGGGGTGGGAAACTAGTGGTCAAAGAGTACTTGGGAGGACTGGGACCAACTTTAACATAAGAACAAAGCTTCGATCACAGCAACTCATGGTCCACCGACTAAAATACACTCACTACTGTGCACAACCCGGAGTTGATTGGTGCGCTGCCATTGGACCCTCCAGGTTCCTTAAAACAGATGACGGCGAAAAACAATCAAGTAGTAAAGAGCGGCTTTCTCGGGTTGAGGTCGAGAAATTGAGCGCGCTTGAAATTTTTCTGAGCGTCAGACTCCATGTATCAGAGTTTAAAGAGCGTGGCTCACTGGCATTATTATGATGGCAATCATGGTACTTGTATAAGTGTATTCATCTAGCCTCACCTCCCTGGAGATACTAGGCGTCGGCATGGACAGCTGCGCGGGTACAGCAGGTTCACTTGAGCAGCCGCTGGGTGGGCAAATCTGTGAATATCTTTGGACCGCACTCTGTGATTTGTGCACGTACTTTACTTACAGCGCCACAGGATAATATGCACCTAAGAGCATTAAAGAAGAGAAAACGAGCTGACAGTGCTGTATGGGTGAGTATGAGACTTCGGTCCGGCGGTCCCGTCGCGAACCGTTGATCATCGGTGGATTACATGCCATTTTCAGAGTCCATCCAGTATTCACGTTTGATAAAACTAATATACATACGTGGAAAGCGATATGGGTATCATACACATTCCAGCATTGGCAAAAATGTACGTTATGGTTCAGACTGCCAGGCACGAAAAACAGAAAAATCATAGGAATCATCAAGGGCTTTTGATCCCCCCTTCAAATCTACCCAGCATATCTTTCGCATCTTGCAACTCCAAACTACCACCAACTCTACGATCACCATATCCCTGAACGTCCTCCACATGTACATGTGTTTCCATCGCCACATGAGCGACGATATTGGCCCTAGATCTCGTCTCTCGTGAAATGATATCTTGCGAGCCCACTGTTTGACTTGTAGGCCACAAGGTGTAGTGTATCGCACCGTTCGCTATATTTCGAAGCGTCTCTCTGTGGTTCAAGGACGATACTAGAGAGAAAGTATAGACTGACGAATTGAAGGGCCTGTTAGATAAATATGAACGTGGAATAATGTAGGTGTCACTGACGTCTGGTATTAATCAAGCTCATGCCGAGCCATATGCCTGGAAAACACATGAATTGAATGATGAAGTGAAAATCGAGGCTCCAAACGCATACCTGTTCTTAAGAAAAAAACGATCTGATGCATGTGTTAATAAACAACCGGACTTTCAGCCGACAGGAAGTAAGACGTACCAAGAGGAGGTAAATAATGGAACCAAGGCTGATGACGTTGGAGTCAGTACGGATATGATTCTGGCAAGCAAAAGAACGGTGGATCCCACAAGGCTCCACGCACATGCCTGGTGAGCAGGCCAGTCTCTGAGTAGTTTGTACATTTTTAGCGGAAGTATTCTATACGAACAAGGGAATATTTAAAACTTACGAATGACGCAGACTATCATCTTTTTCGTCACGGACTGGAGACTTTGATCATTTGTCAGTATCATCCTGCACATTTGGAGCAAAAAGTTAACGTGCTTACCTCGAAATTGCATTCTCCTTATGCTCCCATAAAACATATCCCAAGGATAGAGTGACGAGAATGTCACCTGCTGCACCCACACTAGGCATAGCTAAGTTGAGCACGAGCCAGGGATCCGAAAACGTCCGTGGACTAGGCTTCCCATGACGGAGGGGGATCCCTATACCGAGAATGACTGCAAGAAGGGAGCTAGCGCCAAGAAGAAATGCGCAAGAGAGCCAGAGGTAGTGCTTGCGTGTCATGACCTTCACTCTATGAATAAAGACGAACTGTAAATAGAAAGGAAGATCGAGGCTCGTCAGAGCTAAGATCGAAGTGAAACCAAACAGGGGATACAAACCTGGACCGTAGCATGAACGATCAATGTGATGAAGCAGTGGAGAACATATTCAGTTGGCAATCGAGCGAAAGTTGCAGAGTTCCCATAGTTTGTGCAAACCTGGAAATAAACCAACGACGTGATCACGACAAAATTGGCTATTTCCATGAACCTGCTCGTTGTCACTCTCAGCTCCCTTCCCGCACGAGCAAAGGAGATAATACTCACGTAACTATGATGACCTGAACAGCAACATCGTCATTCCAGAATATTATCTCCTGAAGCAATAGCAACTTACAGCAGTTTTAATCCATTTTGAATCTCGAGGAAAGGTCCGAAAGTAGGTTGAGCATTGAACAAGATTGATGCCAATTAGTAGGACAGATATGGAGGCACCAGTGATCAATGGTCCTACGAACAGAGCGGGATTGAAAGTACTCATAGACACGGCTCCCTTGAGTACAACTGAGCCAGATAACTGAAGATACTGAGATAGATACTGACAGAAAGCGGGTACTGTTTAAAGCAGGGAAAGGAAAATGGCCTGATGTGCCCAAATTTTATAACAGGGGTGCAGGCTGACAATTGGTGCGGAACGAAGTGATCATGGACTAACAAACCCCTCTGTGTGGTTCAAAGTGGAAACGAGCAGGAGCCGCGGAGAAAAGGAGCACAATGGGGTGCCTTAAGTACATAGTCAATCAGAACTCTAGAATGATTACGTCCGAGGTTAGCAAGTTTGAACTAAGGAAAGCTTTGGTTAAAGGAGCACCCTGAGTGGGGACGACGGTTCATGATGGTGGCAGCGATTGAATCCACATATAAACACGTGATTGCATTTCCGTCGGACCACAGACGCTTGGCACTGTGGGAACACAAGCCAGTCTAGACTGACAGTCAGTCGTATTGCATCCTCATCTCCTCAGGACAAGAGCATACAGAGGACTTGAATTACCTGAGCCAATTGGCGAATCGGTTAATATCGAAAACTGATAACAAGCATGAAGCACCTGTACTTATTAGTGGTGGAGGAGGCTGTGTTTTCCGCATCTGAATCAACACCAAGAACTGAGTCACCCCACTGGTAAACCGACGTTTACTTCTGTCTTCGTATTTCAAAACTAGCGACTCTTCAAGATTTTTTGAAGTATACGTCGTGAGATCATCATCAACAGGCCAATATGTTGTTGCTTCATCGACATTCTATGTAACCATCATGCAACCATCCCAACCATCCCAAGATGTGAAGATAGAATTCTCTAACGAACGTTTTCGAGGAGCCTTGGTACCCAGTAGCGAAAATTAGGGCCATTTGGCGATGCTAGTGAATCCTATCAGAACATGATCCCATAAATAGGAGACGCTTGCGACATGGAGAAACCGAGACACAGAAAACATCCGAATTTGCACATCCGAGACTTTAACAGCACATAGCCTTTCAAAGATCCAAATCCCCATGCATGCGTGTCATAGTCGGCAGCACAATACAATTGTCGGACACTGAGTTTCTGTACAAGAAGCCTGGTAGCAACCTGCAAATAGAGTGTGTGATGTCCTCGGATAAATCATCATCAAGGACCTAGGCTCTAATTTTAATTTGCTGGACACGATCAATGATAATCCAGATTGGGTTGGCTTCACGAAAACGCAGAATGTTCCAAAAATTTTTGGGCATAAAGTTCTCCGCCTCCTTTACTCAAAGGGCAATCATCATGACAGGCGCCTGCCAGATACAAATTTGCTCCCATCGAGACACGAGGGACTAGCATGACCATCGATCTTGATTCGGGTACCAACACGGCCCAACGCTGATCTGAGGACTGTGTTTCAGACGACAAGGTGTATTGAACCACATGGTTGGACATCTGCTGAAGGGTTTCTGTGCAGAGACGTTACAAGATAGAAGGAGTATACTGCAGATAGCGTGGGTGGAGCAGGGGCAGAAGGACGATGACGATACAGGAGGCACGTACGCCTTGGAACAACGAAGTCTAGGCTTGATCTAGATGGCTATTAGTGAAATAGTATTTCAATTCAGGCAACCAACACAAAAGGAAGATCCAAGCTTATACCAGTGTCCGTAAAAAGTAACTGAAATTGAAATTGTTGACGCGTCAAGAGGGATTTTTACATACCATAGGCACATATACAACTGAAGCCACGCTGTTGAATTGGAGTCAATTCATTGCCATACACATAGACTGAAAAAAATAATCCAGTGAACCAGTGCTGCATAGTAGTCAACTGACCCAAACACGTACCTGGTGAGAAGACCACGTCCTGAACAGCAGTAGCCGCTTAACTATTTTTGAGCATCATTCATAAGCATGTCAGGAAGCTCAAACGACACAATCAATAACCGTTTCACTGCCGACTACCGCAATCGTCGGTTCATACGTAAACTTGAGAAAACAATTATACTAACCTCGAAATTTCAGATCCCTTGTGCCGCCACAGATAATATTGTAACAATGAAGTCACCAGAAAATCGCCTATCGGACCCACGCCAGGTAGCGCTGGGCTGAGCAGGAACCAGGGTTCTGGAAGGGGCAGGTGAGGGTTTGTCATATCATGACATCAGCAGTAGCAACACTGAGGACCGTTTATAGAATGAGCGCCGAATAGAGCCCTTGAGCAAGGCTATCCAGCTGAATAAAGATGAGTCCAGTGGGTTAACAAAAAGAGAATCAGACATGCCTGCGTCATATCGAAAAAAATAATACTGGCCTGAATAGAGGCGTGGTCAGTGGCGGTGCACTTTATATTGTTGCTGGGAACGTTCCCCAGTACTGGTCGAGAAATATACAGCTACGTTTCAAGTAACGATGTGATTATCACAATGGCTCAATTTCGTCACCCTGTCGTCGCAAGTCTTCACTGCCAAGTATTGAATTACTTACGCACATCACTGTAAGATTTGTAACCCTCACTCTTGGTGAAACAAAGTGGGATATTACATGAATAATATTATACACTGCACTAGCCAGTAGCGGTGAAATTTTTACAAAGCAGTGCAGTGGAATCGAGACTGCCAGAGAGGAATATCAAAAATACATCATAGGAATCGCTAAACACTCTTCATCCCTCCTTCAAATCTATTCAACAAATCTTTCGCATCCCGCAACTCCAAACTGCCACCAACTCGACCATCACCATAGCCCTGGTCATCCTCCAGAGCTACATGCGTTTCCATCGCTACATGAGCGACAATATTGGTCGTCGATCTTGACTCTCGTGAAATGATATCTTCCGAGTCTGTTGTTTGAGTTGAGGCCCATAAGGTGTGGTGTACTGCACCGTTCGATATGTGCCGAAGAGTCTCTCTGTGATTCAGCGATGCTATAAGAGAGAAAGAGTAGACTGTCGAGTTGAGGGGTCTGTGAGATAACAATCAATGTGGGATAGTATATACTCTACTTACGTCTGGGAACAATCAAGCTCATGCCCGACCATATGCCTGAAAAATCAATGAACTTAAGAAATGGAAATCCGGGCTCCAAGCGCATACCTGTATTCATCAAAAGAACCAGCTACAAAAGGTGTTTGTAAACGACTAGATCCTCAGTCCACAGGATTGAAACGTACCAAGAGTAGGTATACAATGGAAGCAATGCTGTTGACGTTGAAGTTAGTACGGATTCAATGGTCGCAGACGAAACCAGGGCGGATCCCACACATGTACCTGGTGAGCAGGCCGGTCTCTGAGCAAGTTACGTGGGTCAGCGAAAGCCTGTTGTATGAAAACACAGCATAATGACTCACGAATGACACAGATTAACAACTTTTTCACTATAGGCTGGCGACTAAAACCATTTGTCAGGTTCACCCGCAAACTCGACGCAAAACTGTTCTGACCTCGAAATTGCCGTCTCCTTATGCTGCCATAGGACATATCCTAACGACAAAGTGACGAGAATGTCACCCGCCGCACCCACGCTAGGCAGGGCTAAGGTAAGCACGAGCCAAGGATCCGAAAAAGACACTGCAGGCCTGCCATGACGTAAGGCGGTCCCAATGCCAAGGACGGATGCGAGGAAAGAGTTTGCTCCAAGCAGAATTGAGCAACTAATCCAGAGGTAGGTTTTGCGTGTCATGACTTTCACTCGATGAATAAAGACGAGCTGTTAACAAGAAAATCAGACTCGTCAGAAGATAAGATCGAGGTGAACCCAGAGAGAGAATACAAACCTGAACTGCGGCATGATCGATCGACGTGATGAAGCAGTGGATCACGTATTGAATTGGAAATCGACTGAAAACTTTAGCATTGCCCCAGTTTGTGCAAAGCTGCGTATAAACCAACGACGTGACCATGATAAAATGACTCATTTCCATCATTCTGCTCGTCGTTACTCTTAGCTCTCTTCCCGCACGAGCAAGGAAAAAGATACTCACGCAACTGTTGCAACCTGGATAGTGCCATCAATCATTGCAAAGGCCGTATCTCATAGTGATAGAAACTTACAGCAGCTTTAACCCATCGTGAATCCCGAGGAAAGGTCCGGAAGTAGGTTGAGCATTGTACAAGATTGATGCCGCTTAGTAGGACAGATATGTGTGCACCGATGACCAGCGGTCCTACGAACAAAGCAGGATTGAATGAGCTCATTGGAACAATTTCCTTGAAAACGGCAGGGCCAGACAACTGTCAGAGAGAACGAGACAGATGGCGTCACTAGCCGAGTCACCTTCGGAGCAGGAAAGGAAGGAAGAAACAGGCCTGACGTGCCAACTTTTATGACAAGGCAGCAAAAGTTTAAAGAGCCACACATTATTCAAAGAATTCAATGAAACTGATAATCAATCGCAATTTGATGAGGATTGGCGCGGAGGGAAGTGAACATCTATTAATAAAGCCCTCTGAGCGGGTGGAAGGTCGACAGCGGAGGAAAGGAACCCATCAAAGTACTGGGATGGCTTCATCACATTATCTACAGAGCTTTCGTACGTCCAAAGTGAGCCAAAATTGCAAGTCCTTTGGACTAAGAAATGTTTTGGGTCACGAATAAGCTTGAAGGCGATGCATGATGGTGGCACAATGAAAACGCAAATATGAACACGTGATGTAGCTCCAATCAAAATGGACCTGCGGTGTGGTGTACTGTATGGGCCTGGCAACACTCACTGCGCAATACTTCCATAACGGCCAAAGTATGTGAACTCCCTGAACTCACGCGGAAGCAATCGGTGATACACACCCGATAATAAACACAAAGTAGTACCTATCTCCCTCTCCCAAGGGCGCTTCTTTCCCTTTCTGAGTCGGCGTTGCGGTTGGAGGTGCTCGAATTTGTCTGAGTGAATGTTTAAATCAAGGAGAGCTCGCAATCTGATTTTCTGGTGTCGTGGACTGCGCAGTCTGCCGACTGACCCACACAACTTTCATTCACAACGACTGAGAAAATCAGCTGCCTTCACGCTCAGCTGCGCAGAAGAGACGTCAAGCCCACACAGCGGAAGAACCTAGAGAGGAAAGACCAGTCGTTAGGACACTCTAGCATGCATATTGGATGAAGAATTGGGCATTTGCTACATCAAAAAACACACCTTTGACATACCCATAGGGTTCAAACCAGAATAGACTCAGAATCGGGATCCTTATGAGCTGTTCAGTAAGGGCACCTGGCGAAAAGCCAAATTAAACGATGGCCTAACAAGAGAGGTAAACATGAGACACAGCAGTCTGTATGAAAACACCTGTTTAACACATTGACCTTGTGAACAGCGGGCTCGATCTCATCGGGAAAAATTCTAGGCTTGGTCTTCAGAGAATGCAGTTGTTCGTGGCTCGCAACTTGTTCGGAGGGATTGCGCCCTTGAGCCTTCGTATTCTGCTCGACACTAAGCTGGACACACAAGTGACCACTATGGTCAATTGACCCAGGCCTATATCATGTTTATCAACTTGTTTCTGTTCGCTATCAGAGTCGTGCTACATGTGATAGTTAACTTCTGAGCTGGTAGTGTAACCCCATTTTATGGACAGGGGGGGGGTCCTACAATAGCAGTCACTTAGTATTACTTTAATGAGGTCACCTGACCT
>CEMT01386222.1:680-16962 GCA_900068985.1 Pterula multifida
ATAGTTGAACCTGGATTTGAAAGTGCACGCTTCCGCAACTTTGACATGCACATATGAGGGAGTTTGTATCAGGATCCTTGGCCTTTCTTGTTCGCACCCTCGAATTGGGACATGGGCATTGATCTGTATCTCTTGGACTTGGTATCTATATCTTCTGATTTGCAATCTACCTGTATCTGCTGTACCTCCACTCCTCTGGTTTCTTCAAGTTGTTGATGCGCTGTGTACATCCTGTGTCTTTTCATCATCATATATTGTTACATATGCTTTGAGCTTTGTTTTGCTTTTTCTACTTGCTCCTGTTCTGTCTGACTGTCCCCTGCTTACTGCAAGTTAACTGTTACGCACAGCATTGATAAGAAATGGGCCATGCTAGCTGTGTTCGTCGAAGAGTGGTCGCACTGTCTCAGTCATGCAACTCAGCTACAATCATGATTCGGATTGAGCTGTCCATCAGGTACAAATGTGATGAATGGAAGCAGAACATTTTTTGATTGATCGATCAAAAATAATGAGTATTTCAAGGTAGAATTGGACCTTTATTTGGATTTTTAAGGCAATTTTATAGCAAAAAGTCTAAATTTTATCCTTACGAGTCAGCCTCGGACATGATATTCCTTATGATGGTGCCTATTTTCTGTCTACGTATGAACTCCGCTAAACCCATCTACCTGTCTGTTCCTTGTCAGGGTTTCTTGTCTTCTTCTCACAACCACCTGTTTCAGCTCAATCGTCCCATACGGTTCCAAAAGGCTCCTTGAGGTCATACACAAAATCCCAGGTCACTAGCATACGCGACGAAGACACACTGGACTCAGCTCGTCACGTACAGTTATTCTAGCCAGCTCACTTGGCATGCTGTCCCGGCATCGACATGAGCACAGCAGTACTGGTTCTAGCCATCCAGTCAGAAAGAGCGTCTCAGATTACAAGCATTCCTACACAGAGCTTGGCAAGATAACATATGCATCGTCGCCGACCTTCGATGATCACCGTGCTGCTCCCCTATTTAACAGTCGACCGTCAAGTTTTGGAGTGAGAAGCAAGAACAATGCCCGACCTGGGTCGTTGCACACGCTGGTTTCGTCGTTTGGACAGGGTCACGAACGGAGCAAATCGTGGCATACTGTCACTGCGCTTAGTCCGACTTCGACACTTTCACAAGGCTATGGATGGGGGCAGGGTATTCAAAGGCGCCATTCTGAAATGCTCAACAGGAATACGAATAGCAGTGATGGTGCTACGTCTGCTAGCCGAGACGAGCAGATAGAGGGGGAGTCAGTGGGGAAGGAGGAGGATTGGTTTGTAGATGTGGTTATTGTGAACGGCGAAGAAGACAAGTTGAATCCGGACCATAAGCTCTTGGGACGTGAGAGTGTTGATTGGGAACCTGGAAGACGGCCTATAGATCTTGAGGGACGGTCGAACTATAGTGCTGAGGATGGACGTAGGGTGAGCTAGTTCTCTGCTCCAAGGCTGGTTTTATGCTTATTGACTCAATGTTCCAAAGGCGTGGTCTCGTCCGTCCGATTGGTTGTTCAAGTTTTGGCATTTAATCAGCCGGTTTTTCGATCCCAAGTTCGAGAAGGGGATGGAAGATCAAGAGGCGGAGTTCCGCAAATTCTCCTGGTACAATACGAAGCAAATTGCCTTGTGAGCACTCTTTCCTGATTTTTTCTCCCGGATTTGTGTTGACTTCACTACTTCCTCAGCTACGCATCCTTGTATCTGGTCATAAACGGTGCTCTGTACCTATGGCTCAATTATCATGTTGAACTCTACCAAAAGGTAGTCTATTTTTTGTTTCTTGTGCTAAGCATTAATTTACGAATTGCAGATTGTATACGTACGTACAAGCTGAAACACAGAACTTTTATGTGCAAGTCTCATCGCTCCAAACTAGTATGCAGGATTAACTTTCTTAACCCTACCCGTCCCTTTCATGATGGCGACAAACATGCCGAGAGCATATCCAATATTCTTTCAGTGTTGGTTTTGCCTGGCTACATGTGTGTTTCTATTATTAAACATTGCTTTGCTGGTTTGCTTACGTTGGTGTTAGGGTACTGTGCTTTGGCAGAGGTGATCGAGATGAGGCGGTGTCATTTCTTCAGCTCGACAGAGAACAGTTGTCACGGGAAGGATTTCTTAACCACCGGTAAGTCTATTTATTATATTCAGATATACAAACGCTCAATGTTCGATACTTCCTCATAGCATATTACGCAACTGCATTGTAAGCGGTAAAACCATTGTGCCACTCCCAACTGATTGGTGGTTGTAGGCCTACCATGATGATGTTCATCTGTCTCAGGCGGTTCTATAATTTCATGGGTCAAGGTCAGCACCTTATTTAACGACTCTCCTCTCTGTAGGCTAATACGAATGTTGCAATCGAAAGTGGTCTACTTCATCCTTGTCATGGTTTTAATTATCCCGGAACATACGGTCTATTGGCGTTATTTGCTCTCTTTTGTGATTTTCTCGGTCTTCATTCAGACCTTACATCATACACGAGAAACGGTAACTTGCTTTTGAAGGTTATGTTTCGAAGGGCTCATTCAGTGACAGAATGAACGAAGGATGTACTTGATGAATCATCAACTCAAGGAAGCGTATAAGAGCCAAAGCCGAGCACAAATTGCGGAGCATAAGGCTAGTGACGCCAAAAGGCGGTTTGCCTCGTATATCTTCCATGAAGGTACGTGATTCTCTTGATAACAGGTTGGTAGCGACTCAATATCTCCGCAGTCAGGGTTCCTCTCAATACTGCATGTACGTGGTCTCCCGAGCAGCCCACCCGATACTCAATCATTATCCGACACTGGTTCAGTGCTAGCCTATCAAAATCTTCGAGCGGGCGAATCACACCCATTTTCCGATATACAGGATCAACAAGAGGATTTGGATGCCATGGAAAGCTCCCTTGCGATGATGAGACAGGTTAGTTTTACTTCCATAAACCATGCGACTCCTGCTAACCTGTTCTGCTCTTTAGGTTCTGGATGATGGTCTGGACCTCGATAGTGAGCTCATTGATTCTCATATCAACTCTTGACTGCCTTTCTGACTTCACCATCTTCACCTCAAGAAATGGATGCGGGTCACTTCGAGGTCAATCCTCAACCGTTCCCACTTCATCACACGATACGCTCCATCCTTCGGGACGTAGCAGTATCGACTGACTCTAAGGGCCTCCATCTTCATGTTGACCTGGATGATCGAATAGATCAAGTACAACATAATGTGCCCCGTCCAACAAGCCATTTATATGGCGTTCCGGAGGACACTAGTGGTGCTCAAGGTCTTTGGGTAATAGGCGATCCTATCCGGTTGAGACAGGTACTCAGTAATTTGGCTTTCAATGCGGTGAAGTTTACACCAGAAGGGAGGGAGGGTATCCAGATTAGCACCAAGCTCTTAGCCCTCAAGCCCGGCCATTCAGCAAGGGGGGAAGCCACCACCAGGTATTCATCATCACCCTTGGCCTTTACGGAGAACGAAGGCAATGGTACCGCATTGGTATTTAGGCTCGAAGTCCAAGATAGTGGTCCTGGTGGTACGAATAGCTCTATCTTGCTGTCAATAAATCCTAAATCGATTTTGGATTGCTTCAGTGAAACCTGTGGATCTACAGGAGAGTAGACTGTTCCAACCTTTTGCTCAAACCAGGATTGGCAAGATGACTGGAACCGGTACGCTCACTATCATACTCTCGATTAAATAATGGGTCTTTAACACACTAATTAGGGAGTGGACTAGGGTTGGCCATTGTTCGACAGATTGTTCATCTTAGCGGAGGTCGTCTCGTAGGGTGTTGTTATTTGGTGTGATTGGCGTATGAACTAATGCTGATCCTTAGGGCGTGCGCTCACGCAAAGGACACGGAGCAAATTTCTGGGTGGAACTCACCTATCCAATTTCTCATGCACCTACAAATGAAAATTTACCTGTTCCTTTTAATCCACCTCCCAGTCCACCCCCTGCTATACCCCTGCCACCGATACCTTCACCGCCGCCATTACTGAAAAAGACCAGACCCCCTCCGCCACCTCCACTTTCCTCAACCGCGACAATCATGGAAAGACGCCAGGGCGTCAAGTCACCTCCAATATCATTACCCAAACAAGATCCAAGCGAGATAATGCACGCTGCTAACAGGACCAAATCGTTCTCGTCTCTCGAGACACCAGGCTCCGTGACACCGTCAGTTACTCCCGGTTCAACTGGTAGTTTTGTGGACCTTCCTGGTGGACCTCCGATGGTTCTAGTCGTAGACGACGACGAGCTGACTCGCAAACTTCTGAAAAAGTATACTGTTTGACTTCTTTCTCCATTTTCTTTGTGTGTTGATTATCTTTCAGAATGTTGACAACGCTTGGTTGTATGGTGGACACTGCGTCAGATGGTCAAGAATGCGTCAATATGGTACTTGGTCCCACAGCATTGGGCGATCCACCAATGCCATACGACATGATCAGCTTGGACAATCATATGCCTGTAATGACTGGGGTGGAGGCTTCCAAAGCGCTGCGGCAGTCCGGGTCGAATGTCTACATCGTGGGGTGCACTGGGAATGCGTTGTCAGACGACCAGGCCGAGTACAAGAAGGCTGGTGCTGATCTGATCTTGACAAAGCCCATTAGAAGAGAGTGCGTATTCTTAGTTTTTACAGCTTGATTTCTTGAAGTTGAACTTCCATGTCAGTGATCTCAAGGCCGCTCTCAGAGTCGCACTAGAGAAGCGTACAACGCTCTTCAAGCCACTGGAACCTGGTGTTGCCTTATGAGACCACCAGAAGTTTTGGACAAAATCTTTTTGTCTTGCATAAATGCTTTATTTGATTCATTATTTCTGAGTTCGGGTTCACAATTGTATCATTTATAGGAATTTTTAGTATCCCCGGTTTGCCTCCTTCGCTCGTGGTCGCTCATTTCTATTCTGTGCATCTAGATTAGCATCGTTACATATACCACTTCACTAGAATATTACTATCGTCATTTGTTCCTTTTCCTAAAGTGCAGAACATAGAAAGGCACAATCATGGATTTCCAATTCATATTTTTTGTCATGTGAGAGCATGGGCACTGGGCCACAGTGGCAGTGCAAGGAGCGGCCTTTACAAAACGTTGACTACTGAATCTCGCTAGCCCCTCATCTTCCCGGCTACCTCAGCTCGCAATGGCAGCAAAGTTTCAGCAAAATGTTTCTAATCCACAGCAGTTGAAAATACCAGGCGAGAATGATCTCGAAATACTCGAAAATCTCAAAACCATCATCAAGTCTAATCAGCACGACATCTACAAGCCCATCCCTCAGCCGGATCTTTTGCTTTCTCAGTATCTAGGGCCTATTCCATCCGTTTCTGAGTCGAAGCAACAGCCTTCACAGCCATCTGATTCTTTCAGGCCTTTGTCTACCAAAGAACACACTTCACAATCCATTGTTCCTAATCCTATATCTTCTGCCACTGTGAGTCGCATGTCTCTATCAATCTTTTTCTCTTACCAACTCTTTCCCCTCCTTTTCATATCTATTAGAGTGAGTCACAGCAGCAAGTCATGGATGCACCTCGGTCAAATCTCATTCACGACCTTCCACCGCGTCCTGAGCAACGTCTACGACAGGATCCAGTCCCCTACACCAACGGGCATAGTCAATCACGCGGTATACCTGACAACAGACTAAGCGAGACCTCTCAAAGATACTCTGACAGTCATTACTCTCCTCCTCATAGTGGGGCCCCTGACAGCTACAACCACGAACGTGATGAAAGAAATTTTGGCTATGAAAGACCTAGAGACAGTCAAGTCAGAGAAGAGCGCGACCGCAGTCCAGGAGGATGGGATACACGAAGAAACGCCTCAGTGGATTACCGTGAACGGAGAGATGACCGTCGAACATATCATCCCCGACCTCCTCCCGAAGAACGTCATTATGAGCCCTCTCCTGAGCGATCTGCCGCAGTTGCTGCTGCCCGTCGGCCTCCTGATGACTATGAAAGAAGGAGAGTTGTGGACAACATCTATCATCCAAGAGATCGTCGTATTTCCGAGTCTACCAATCGTCCGCTTGTTAATAACGGCTATATCCCTGTAGAAGATCGCTCTTACCGACCCTCTAATAATGGATCTAGGCCCGCTGCTTATCCACCTTACAATTCAGAGCCTTATACGCCTCCATCAACTCATGACGTCTCACAGACCCGATCTACTTCCTATGATCGTGAATCTGTTGCTCCTCGTTCTCTCGATAAACGACTGCATCCATCTGGTGTAGGTGGACTTGAAGATCGTATCAGCGCCCCACCCCGTCCAAGTCTGCAGGAAAGAATTGGACCTCCCACACCAACGACTATGGCTTCTGGCATCAAACTCACCAGTAGTAGCGGTGGTGGTGGCAAGTCACTTGCCCCATTGGAACAACCATCCTCTATGCCTCCGCCATCTTCCACTGCAAGACCGGTCATATCCCAACCAGCATCTACCACTGCAGGCAGTGGTGGTTCTGGTAGTGCAAATGCTCCTCACCCTAGGTCTAGCTACTCTAATAGCCACTATTCACCGTCTTCAGCAAGAGATATGGTGTCCGAGGCTCAAGATGATCGTATGGCTTCTAGTACTCGCCTTGATCAACGTTCCTCAGAGAGGTACAATAGGACCCCACCACCAAGGGATACTACTAACGTCCCTGTCCGCGCACCTCTCACTTCTGCAGCGACCAATCCCACTCCATATCCTCGCGATGATAGCCGTAATATATCTCTGAAACGATCACCTTCACCTCATTCTACCACTGCTGCTGGTCTATTCCGAGGCAGCAGCTACCGCCCGGGAGATAGTGATAGTAGAACATATGTAGGGGGTGCAACAATTCGACGTCCTTCTGAGGCTACAGATGTTGATAGAACCTCGTACAATAAACTGTATCCACCCGGCGATGCTCGAGAAATTGATCGCTCTGGACGACCGGTCTACCAACAACCTCAACCTCAACCTCAGTCTCAACCACAGCCACAGCAGGGCACAAGGACCAACTCGTCTCACTCATCTCCTTCCACCCCAGCTGCACTACCAGCCGCGACACAGTCCGAACGCCGCTCTCTTGCTCTTTCGCGGCAGATGCAAGACGCGTTGTATCGACCTCCTCAACACGTTGTGCAGGGGCACAATCACAATGATCGACGAAGAGATGCGCATGCTGACGACTCGTATCGCACCAAGCCGACATGGACTGAGGGAGACAGCGACCCTTCGCCTCGGAACACTGGTGCAGTTGACGATCAAGATCGTCGGCCTGAATATCACGATTCTCCTCCACGAACCGGCTACGAAAATCCATCTGCAAGGTCTTTGAGTACGAGATTGGGAGATGTGTACACTGTTGACGATCGAGAGCGGTCTTACCATCCTCCTAGTAACAATATTCCGGACAACAGGGACTATGATCGATCGAGGTATCTTCCTCCACATTCCCATACCGAGCCCATTCCAGCTCCGCCTCAAGCTGAGTACGTATCATCACGTATTCGACAGAGGAGCCCTAGCCCTATCATGGACTCAAGAAGGAACGATGTTAATATGAGGCCTCCACCCATGAAAAGAGCGCGAGATGATCTATATCCTGGACAAGCTTCCTCAACTGGTGGATCCTCGTACTATTCCCCTCAACGAGACTATGGACACGACGCTCTTGTGGGTAGCGGTGGAAGTTCCTATTATCCTCCTGATACTGGGCGTGATATGCTACCCAGGGATTCGAGGGATTATATATATGATGCGCGATCGGCTGGTTTGAGAGGTGGAGAGGGGTATGCACCAAGGTACCCTCACGATCAGGACAGGAGGTACATGGGTCCCTCATCGAGGATTTCTTAACATGCTCCTCGCAACAGTGATGATTTTTCGGTTCTTGGTTATATTCTAGTGAGTATTCTAGTGAATTTCTCTAATGCAAGTGAAGGGCAATTCCGTTGATTATATTTGTTTCGCATTGCTAGGTCCATATCTCTCTCCTTATATATCAAGATTTACTTTCCATGCTTCTCTCATATATGTCAAGGATCTACTTTCTACGCTCCTGTTCTCGACACTTGTTACAATTTGTGATCATACTACCACAGCTCCTTCATGCTCTATATGATATTATTAGAATATCCAGCTCGAACATTAAACGTTGCGGTCATAGCTGTCTGCCCATTGTGTCTAAGGGTCCAAGCCGACTTTTGTTTGGCTTCGGCTCTCTTGATAATTTACTGCTCCGGACTAGAGCAAAAGCCTGCTCTGAACGGTTTCATGCATAGGTTTCATGCATATACAATGCTCAGATCAAGACTGAGAGCACCACCTTCAGCGCTTCAGCTCCCACTGGTTCATCACATTAAAAGTCAGTGGTTATGTCATCCTGACTTTTTGATCAGTCATGACTTTCACTGACCAAGTCATGAAGTCAGTGACTTGATCACTGACCCGTATAATCACTGTCTGAACCTCTACCCTGCCTCTTGCTTTATCTTGTCTCCTCACATTCATGTTCTTGCCTCTTTAGAATGCTTACAGAACAATGGCGTCATGATAATGTTAACTTATTACGATTACTGCATCGTCTGGAAATAACAGCTTCACCACTCGAATGGGCGGTATATGAGAAAGAAGCTGCAGAGGATGGATGGAAGGGTGGACTACGAGTGCTTGGAGAATTACAGGTATGATTCTCATGCCTCCAATAAAACTGTGCTTAAATTCAGCGCAGAAAGCGAGATATGTAAAGCAGCTATTGAAGAACGTCAAATCGGAAGGAGATGTGTGGGTGTGGTGAACCTGGATACCATGTGTGTTACTGATTAATCTTCCAGAGGGTATGACGACCTAAGTGCGAGGGTGGACGCTGTTCTTCAATTTTATGAACAGCACAGTAAGGTGCGTCAACAATGTGTTATGAATGCAATATAGTCATTGAATTTCGGATGCCAGCGACTGGTCTACAAACCTCAGCGACTGGAACCCATTTTACCTACTCTACCTTTACCAAAACCTGTTGACGTTATTGTTCCGAATTCTGCGGCCACTGAAGACAAAGAAGAGCAGACGCTTGATGTCCCTGACACAGCAGTAGATCTACTTCTTTCCCCCTCAGACGACATTCCGCCACCTCCGACACTCCCACTTCCTCTCCCATTATTGGATGATAACCTGCTTCTGAGTGTGCCTACAAAGTCTACTGTATCATCAACAGCGAATGTTCTATCCACGAATGCACTGCACGAGGAGTTGCAAGCTCAACTTTCACAAATGAGTACACAGCTTCGTATGAATGCGTTGCATTTTCAGACATCGCTTGCGACTGATAAATTGGCACTGGATGCTGTTGGTGAAAAGCTAGAGAGTAACCTTAGTACAATGCAAGGCCAGCGCGTACGGCTCGCTGAACGGGATAAGGGTGCTCGAGGGTGGCGGATGACTGGGATATGGATTGGAAGTGTAATAATCGTTTTGGTGGCGTTTCTAGTGATGGTGTGGATAATTAGGTTTACGTAATTATTTGGCGTTGGAAATTGTGACGATTGGCTTATTCCGAGCTGATGGCCGTTGCGATGCCGAGTGATGGGAAAATTTGATGGTGACCGAGACTCCCTTGTAAGGTTGTCGACCACCTTTCTTGAACTTCAAACACCACAGTCGCTCTTTCCTTAGCCCTTAACGCATCTCCCACACTCATCACTCTTCTTCTCTTCATTTCTCTCATCTTAAAACCTCTCTATGGGAGATGCTCTATCTCACTTCTGATTCTTTTCCTATCTGTAAGCACTTAATCGTTCCCTCTTATTACCACCTTTCATCTGCTCATCACACTTCTCTCAATCCACAGTTGTACCGTTCGGTGTTATTGGGTTAGTATCTCTTTCTCTCTCTTGCTTCCTTCCTTCAGTACAGCTTTGGGTTGAACACGATGGGATAAAGCACTTCAATGTAAAGGGCTACCTACGGGCTCTCGTCACCGTATATTGCCTGAGCACCCACCGCTGTGCTCCTTTGATCTCACAGTTCATTTGAGGACTCTTTGCCTCGCATGGCTTGAGACTCTTTTGTCACCACTCGTAGTTCGATGCTGGATAGCTTGAGCTGGCCAACGGTTATGCCTAAGTTGCTAGGAGCTCTCACGGCATCCCATCCATTTTTCTCTCCACACACACTCATCAGTATTGAATTCTTTTGCTTCATCCATCTTGGAAGCAAACACCCTTTTCATTCGAAGTGCATGCCAGCTGTCATAACTATACGCAGCTCGCTGTGTTGGCGGCGGGTTCTCACCCTCTTCCCGCTCCTATCTCGCTCTTAAGCGCTGGAAGCTTGAGTTTATTGTGTCGGCGTCTGCATTTTGTGCTTGTCTCACGCGGATTTGGAAATTTTCTGGCCTGTGTGCTATTTCGCCATATCTCCGCACCTTTGTCTTCCTTCGGGTTGTCTCCCTTCTTGCTTATCCTTTTCATCTCCTACCCTTACTTTTAGACGCCCAATTTACATTGGCACCAATTGGCGTCGAATTGTCTTTGCTTTTCACACCCTTGCAGGGCAATCGTGGGAAACCTCTGTTGCACTAGTTGCATCTAATTCGCAATGCTAGAACTGCGACCACTTTCAGTTTCTGCATCCATTCTGGATCAAACCGACTGGAACCGAAAATTTTCACTCGTATTTCGTACTGAAACCAGTCTCAACCCTGCTTTGATCTCCTTTTTGTGTCTGACATTGGCTGACTTTTCTTCCTATAGATTCTATCGCTACCTCTGGTATCTAATTCGTATCATTGCCTCCGTGGTATACCGCCCTGTTCCGCTACCTGAAAACCCAACCTACATCGCCGCAGAAGATGTCACTATCATTGTACCAACGATAGACGCCGGGGATGAGTTCAAAGAGGCGGCCCACTCTTGGCTCGTTGGCAAGCCGAAAGAAATCCTTATCATTACTGAGGAGAAAATGCTTGGACCTCTCCAAAACCTAGCCGACCAAGTTGACCCAGAACGGATAAGGGTGCTCACTGTTCCATTCGCGAACAAGCGGCTACAGATGAGTCATGGTATCAAAAACTGTACCACGGACATCATCATCTTCGCTGACGATGATGCCATCTGGCCCCCAACTTTGATGCCCTATGTTCTAGCCTGCTTTGAAGATCAGAAAGTTGGAGGTGTTGGAACCTCGCAGAGAGTCCAACCCGTGGGTGAGCGTATGACAGTATGGGAGGTCTTGGCAGCGTTCAGATTGACCATCCGCAACATCGAAATTTCTTCATCTACTCATATTGACGGCGGTCTTCCTTGTCTTTCCGGTCGGACGGCTGCATACCGAACTGTCATCCTAAAAGACCCCGAGTTTTTACATGGTTTCACTCACGATTACTGGCTGGGCAAATACCAGCTCAACAGCGGAGACGACAAGTTCTTGACGAGATGGATGGTCAGTCATGGATGGAACACCTACGTACAAGTGTGTAAAGAAGCGGAGTTGCTGAGTACGATGAAGCCGAATTGGAGATTCCTGAAACAGGTGCTGAGATGGACCAGAAATACCTGGCGGAGTGACTTGAGGAGTTTATTTATGGAGCGGTATATTTGGACGGCGCACCCTTATGTGGCTTATACTATGGTTCGATAATGTTTTACCATCTTTCCTGTTGCAGATTTATTGACCGCTGTTTTTGTCAGGTTGACAAGCTATTCAATCCGTTTACTCTACTTGTGGGGCCTTGCCTCGTCGCATATGTGGCCTACAAATCCACGATACCTGTCGATCAAGGAGGGTACCACCTTCCCTGGTGGTAGGTTCCTCAAATTTTATTTGCATCGAATGCAAGTTGACATATATCGCACTAGGAACGTCCTGGCTTGCTATATTGTCTGGCTACTAGCAACGAGAACAGCTAAACTTCTACCCCATTTATGGCACAGACCGCAAGATATCATTCATGTTCCAGCGTTCATTCTGTTTGGATACTACTTCGCTATCATGAAGCTCTATGCTGCTTGTACATTGCACGAAGTGCGTCCTCTTTGCTTTCCTGTGGCCTTCCTCTGATCACATTGCCACATGGCCTATAGACTGGGTGGGGGACTCGTGCTGGTATCGGTGACGCCAGTGCTGCCACTGCTGCTATGGACCAGCAGAACGCTGCTGGAGGCGGGCAAGAGAAAATTCCTACCTCTCCATACCGTGATACACCGAGAGGACCACCAGGAGGTCAGCAACCCTACTTTGCTCAGGGATATGGTAACCCGGATCGACCTGTAGAGATGGTTGGTTATGCCCGATGATGACTTATGGCCTTGGAGGTTCTGTTTCACAGGATGAACAGATGGGTAGAGGGTGGGAATAGTTTAGAGAGAGGGAGAAACAAGTGACTATTGGACCTCATTCATACACGGGGGAACCTTCCTATTCCTATTATTTTTACTGCATATTATTTTTCTTCATCCCCCTCTTCAGGCACATTCCGTTTCTCCTTCTGCTTGCCTCTTGTTATCGCTATTCTGATTCTACTCAAATTTATCCCATTTTCTTTATTCGAGACATGGCCTCTCCGTCAAGGATTTGTGTTCGATAGGCCCTGACGAACCAACTGGATTTTAGGCTGTCCCATCTCTGATAATCTTTACTTTTTTCTCGACTTCTTGTTTCTTATTCCTTTTCTTATTCCTTTTGCTGTGCTGGACTGCCTTTGTTGGTTTCAATATTGGTCATCCATCTGAACAGTACTTTTTCACGCCATTGCTTTTCTATCTCTACAGCTTACTTACCTCTTTTCATCCCTACCCCCCGCTCCTAGGCCATTGTCCTCTTGTTGCTCTAACACAACGGATCCTCAACACTTCTTCAACCAACCAATCGACGCTATCAAAACCTTGTACGCGGAATCATGCAACTCGAGCACTCGTGCCATACGATGAAGTACCTAATGCACCCTAGACTCCTTTTACGCTTCTTTCCCCCTTTCCCCTTCTCTATTTGCTTCCACCTCGTATCCTTACACCCTCATACTACGCGCTCATGCTACACCGTCTCTCTTGTTTCTTTCTTTTCTGTTCGAATTGATACCCTAGCCCTCCCATCCTCATTGTCGTACGATGCACAGCTTTTGTTCGCAGTCTCCTAGTATCATAAATAGCAGAATACAACATAGTCCCTGTCCATTTGCATCGTTTCATCGCCTGGCACTGCTTGCTGGGCATGGTGTCGTCGGTCGGGCACGTGGAAATTAATCTGCTTGAAACTTGTTCAAATTTTGTGCTGAATTCCCGGATAGACTAGCCAGGACCGAGAGGGACACACTTCATCCTCGTGTCTTTGGCATATACGGCGCAATCCGTTGAATAAACGTAGTGATATTTTTACAGTGCAGAGGTGGTTTCATTGAACGCCAACCACTAGCTAGCCCACCAATGATCGCACATTGTCTTCGCTCTATAAATAATCCATCCATTCCAGGCCCACTTTTAATGGTCAAGTGTGCCTGCAATGAATGCTACACAATATGTACTGGCACTGCTTGTCAATTACTTGCTCAGACAACGCTGCCATTTTGATATACATGAGGATCGCGCACTGTAAACACAAAGTAATATAATGTGCATTGCTAACGGAAAATATTTTTCCTCTGGGAGAGGTATATAAAGGCTTTCGTTACTCTCAATTGTCAAAGCACCTCTGCGATCCACATAGAAGAATCCTTGATACACTTCCTACGCCTACTCAATGACACACCCAACCCACGAACCCTTTTCGTCCCACATAGCTTATATCGTCACATTATTCACATCTATCACGTATAAAATGGAATCACCAATCCAAAGCGAGGCGCTGTATCCTATCATATTCGCAATCCTGATGCTCTCCTCCACACCCTTCATCGTTATAGGCGTTTCCCTCATACCGTCATTCCTAGACTTCGTCGTAGTCTTCTCCATACTGTTCTGCGGGACGATGTATGTCGTTTATTCTATAGGGGAAATGGCCACACCGGTCGATGCAGACCAGCACCTTCAAGTGCGGACGAGAGATAGAGCCAACGCAACGCATCCCGAATAGAGGGACTGAAACTTTTATCGATAGTCCGCAGTGGAGGGAGGGGTATTGAGGAGGTATGAGACGGTATAGATGAGTGGTGGGAAGAGGCAGTGGAACGAGGGGCTCTACGATCTTGAGGGATATATTCTCATTGATGCAAACCAGGCCGCGTTTTCGTCTGGATCGTTATTTCACCATGTATTGGACTGTCAAGGAAGGTTGGGACACGTGTAGTGTGAGCACACACAAGGGATGGGTGATAAGAACACACGAGTTTGATATTCTACTTGCTTGCTAATTAGATCTTCACGATACAATATGTGCTGCTGTTTTCAGTGCCTGAACAGCATCGTCGTGCAGTTCCTTCACTACATCCTGTGCATTGAATAATAATTGGTCAAAGATGTCCGCTTCAGAGCAAGGAAAGACCTCACTTCAACACTCTTCAATTCATTTGTCAATCCTACTCCCATACCCGCCATCATGACCTGCCTATCCCCTTCTCCGCTCTCAAATATTTTGATTCTTTCTTCGAGGGTGAGACCTTCCTCCTTATCCTTCACAGTATCATTCCTAAGTGCTCTACCTTGAATATCACCAGGCCAACCCATTTTCCTTCTGACCTCATCAAATGCGGTGGAGATGACGGTTGACCGTAGTCCAGCCTCGATCAAAGACTTACTCTTAACGGGTGGATAGCCAATTTCAGGAGTGAAAAGGAGACGAGTCCCGACGACGACACCTGCTGCTCCTAGAGTGAGGATTGAAGCGAGCTGAGCACCGGTATGAACGCCACCAGCGCCAATGATGATAGGAGATTGATCATGAGGGATTGTAGCCAGGACAGCGCTAAGGAAGATTGAGAGAGTGGGAGCAGAGGAAGACAAGTGTCCGCCTGCTTCTGAGCCTGGTATAACGGAATTATTCAGTCAGACATGATATTCTTGTGATAAAGATTGATGCCCACCTTGAACAACTAAGACATCCACTTTCCAGTCATTGGCTGCAATCAGAGCCTCCTCCATAGAGGTCGCCTGTAAGAATACCAATATATTGGTTCCGTGTATCTTGTTATGCTCGCGGATCTGTCTGACATATTTGCCCAGGTCCTTACCAAAGGCAAGCCACACCGCCTTTGGGTGCTCGGCTAGGATGATGGACAGCACGTCTTCCTTCGATTCGTCAGCAACCCAACCAATGAATCCAGCGCCAATGGGTAGTGGCTGAGTGGGCGGGACGTTTAAGCTGTCCCGAATTGAACGAAGTGTGTTTTGTATCTTTGTGGCGCCTTCATAGCCTGTGTACAAGTGATCAGCATCTAGTGGATGGATGTTCATTGTGAGATTGACATACCAAGTGTAATAAAGCCGAATCCTCCTGCTTTGTTGACAGCCAATGCTACACGATCGAGGGTACCCTGGATCGCCATCGGTGCTGAGACGATAGGGCTCGTAATACCTGAAGACAATGAGATCAAGGACAGAGGTACAATGAATTCAGCATACCAAGTAGGTTAGTAAGTTTGGTGTTGAGAGTCATGTTGAAGTTGATAATCGCATTCTGAGAATTGGGCTTTATAAAGATCAAGACCGATGGAAGTTTAGCGGATATAATCGGGAGAAGGTACGGGGTTGCCTGAGCTTAGTCAACGTTGAAGACTCGGATCATGTCGGCGTATGAGTAGTAGAGGAGCTTAGCGCTTAGCTAGGGGCCAAAAGTTATATTGATACGGGGTACGGTAAGTCCATTCTTCGAGTTGGGTCAAACGCTCGCGTTAAACGTTACTCACTGGTATCGTAACTGACTCTGAGCCTGTAGAATCTATTGACTCAGGGGTTCTCAGCCTTCGTGACGTCAAATGATCTATTCGATCACGTGGGCCCCTTCTCTTACTGTCTTCCAATTGCTTTATCGTGGTTCAACTTTCTCTTGCCTTTCTTTTCTTCGCCTATGCTCTCTTTGATATTTTCTTGTTGCATCAGGCGTCCACACTCGCCAATTGCTGAGCAACAAGTTGATGAACGGACTCTACTCATCCCACAATCCGACGATGCAGATCTGTACGTTTGGCCTTTCTTGTTTTCATGTGACAGCATTTTATTGACTTGTTTAATTTTTTTCTACGTTGTTTAAAGTATTATTTCACCCCATTATGTGGTAGCGGAGCAAGATAGACTGAAAGAAAGACTGGGAGACATTATCAAAGCCAAAGAAGGGTA
>CEMT01386223.1:0-15766 GCA_900068985.1 Pterula multifida
TTGGAATGTTTTTGCATGTCACTGTATATAATTGCACTGTAGCAGAGCTGGATCACATCTCAGTCACAAACTCACAGTAGGCTCCAGTTATGAAAAGCTAAGAAATTAGGCCTACTGATAAAACCAAGCTAAAATTGGCTCTGGGATACAAGGAAAGTCTTCTTGGAGTATCATAGAAGGTGCCTGCACTTTTTAGCAGCATTAGATATGCAATCAGGGCTCTTAGAGCCTTAGCATGCAGCACATCTAGCTCTATTACTGCTACACCAAAAGAAACTTGGCTGTTAACTTCTTAAGAATATCTTAACAACCAAATGACATTATATATGTAGAGTATATTTAAGGGCATGCAATAAACCCACATTTACAGGATATTGGTCTAAGAAGACAATTATTAGTACATTTATTTCATTATTTACTGCTTCATTGTCTTTGCTCTAGTGTAGCTTACAGACTATTGTCAGTATCTCACCTATTTCCTGATACATCACTGCACTATCACATGCTCCTCCTCCTGCTGTAGTTAGTAGTTCCTCTTCAGATCAGTTGTTATTCTATCTTTAGCTTCTGTTGATATGTGTTTACATGCTTCTAGAGTATTCCCAATCTATCATTAGATTGGATATAATTATATAAGTATGCAAGGGAATCCTACAGTTCCTCTTGCCTTCTTATCAATTTGGCTTCAGGCCATCCATTCCACTTACAATTGGCATTGCCTTGCTGTTGGCTAAACAAGTTACAAGGTTATATCACTAGATATAAATGATTCAGTAAGCTCCTATCTTTTCTGTATATATTTATTGCTTGAGGTATCTACAGGAAGATATAACATATGTGTATTTAATCTGGTGGTTCTGAAAATATTTAGACAAGAGAATCCAAGGTTTGAATCAAACAGAACAATTTATAACCATGGTGGCAACCATAGTACTGCCAACATTGTTGGTAAAGAGATAAGAGAAAGACTAGGAGACAACAAAGAGTTGTGTTAAGACTAAAATTTACAGTCTAAGATAGATAACCTTAGCACTGCAAAAATCTGTGCTGCAGTTATCTGCAGACATAATTGATGTTTGAAATAATAGTAAACAATGATAAAATACAACAGGACAAGAAGCATATAAACTGTACAGTATTGAAAGAAAAATAAATCAAAATCTTGCAATAAATAGAAAGATAGAGATAAGATAAATTTACATATATGTACAGTGCACAGTGCACAGTACCTAGTTTCATAAATACCATTAAGGTAATATCTAGGTAAACTTAGTAAAGCATTCAGAAGTTACTTCTGTTATACAGTACAATCCTAAGAAAAGATCCAAAGCAAGCTATTAAATTAAGAACATGGATCTGTCCTAGTTATCTCTACTTAGAAGGCCTTAATAAATTTGAATATTGAAAATTATTGTACTTACATGTCAATCTTAGGATTTGTTTGCCTTCTGTTTTTTTCGTCGATAAAAGTATGTTGCAATGGCAGTGAGAACCACAAGCACAATCAACACAATGGCAATGATTGTTCCAACATTCAAAGTTCCTGCTTCAGATCTTGGAAAGATTGTGGCATGTGATACCATTGAGTGAGAAATAACACCATTGATTGGAGCAGATAATGCAGTATTGGTGACATCTTTCACTGACATCTGACTAACCCCAGTTGTGTACTGTAATGACTGAGCTGGTGACATGTCTTTTTGGCAGATATGTGGACCAAGAAACAGTCAAGAAGAGAAGACAGTAAAGTGGTGGTTAACTGGGACACTGCTGAACCAGTATTTAAGCAAATCCTTGGACAATTGTTTACTATAACTTGTTATTGGAATGATAACAACAACAACAAGAATAACAACAAGAATAACAACAAGGATAACAACAAGGATAACAAGAATAACAAGAAATAAAGATAATAATAATAATAATAATACAAATCATAGAAAAATAACAAGGATAAAAACCAATTACAGTACCAAGAGCAAGTTGAATTAACCAAAACTCTAAACAAGAACAGCAGCTTCATCACCTAAGATCTTAGATCTATGGATTCATTCTAGGAATGTGAATTACAATTTACTTCTTTGCTTATTTCTGATCAACTTGATAAAGTTCTATTCCCAACTCTTTATCCCTAATACATAGCTGTTTGCCTGGAAAAAAACTTAAAGAAGCCCCAGCCCCAGATTCTGCATGATCCAGCACCCAATTACACTTGTTCCAAACAATAAGCTACATACCAAAATTTCTACTGCAAGTCTGCAACTGCCATCAAGCATTGTAATCCCTTCTAGAGGCTAGATCTGGAGGAAATTTCAACAGTCATAATGGCTGGTGCTTTAGTTGCTGAGGGCTTTCAGGAATACCATTGATCTTATCAGATGTCACAACTGTCTCAATCAAAATCTCAATCGGAATCTCAATCGGAATCGCACTGATGGTCCAGTCTATAATTCAAACTACTACGAAAGCAGAATAGAGTTAACAAAGAAGGGTCTGAACAGATAAACAATCGTACTCAAGGTAACTGCGTAAAGGGGATGGGTGGGGGGAAATGCAAATCGCTCCGTAGCATAAATTAAGTCCAGATGCCTCATTACAATCCGTGTCTACTAATGAATATGAGTTGGCAAACAAGAAAAGAGAGAGAAAGAAGCCAGCTTACAGTTTACTTGCCACCGGTAGTTCCCATACCCATGGCGGTCTTGAACGAGTCGTAGATCCACCATTGGAACCCAGTAAGAGTACCTAAAAGCGCATTATAACCTCATTAACATATATTGAGGCACGAAAATAAAAAATAAAAACGCACCAATCATAACCACACGTGTACCGAGACCCTTAGTCGCGAGCTTAGCGAGTCCAACCTCATTGTAGATCGTACCGACCGACTTGCCCTTGTTTTCAGCCTTACCAAGTAGTGACACTAGCGAATCAGCAGGGTGGGAAACAATAGCGCAAACGACACCGGCGAGGTAACCAGAGACGAAGGTGACGCCGAGTTGAGTGCCTTTTCCGTATGATTCTTTAGGTGCCGTGAAGACGTGAGTGTAGAACAGCTGGACAATCTTCTCGAAGCAGAAGAATTTAGCCATAGTGTAGGGTATCTATTTATAGGAAAACAGTCAGCCTTCACATTCCTAATTTTGCCAGAGCGCCGCCAATAAGGGTGACTAAAAAAACACTTACCTGACGAGACCACAGAGGACCGAGCGAGCCGAACGGATAACGTGTGTCGGCTCTCATCTTGCTCATTTGAGCGAGGGCGGGGCCAAATTTCACAGGGAACGTGCCACTGGGACTTGTCTGAATCTTGACCTTTGTCATCTCCAGTGGACACAACGCAATATCGGCAAAGAATTCGGCAGAAGCAGAACCAGCAAGCCAGATAATAGGCTTGTAATTGTTCGACATTTCTTCACCAGCGAGGTTCATATATTGGTCCTTGAAGATTTCGTAGAGACCGTACTTGAAAAGGCCTTGGAGGGAGTAGCCGAGAAGAGTGGGCCCGAAGCCTTTCCAAACTCCCTTGGTACCTTCCTCGGCAACAATGGTTCGGAGACCGCTCACAGTGCCTGTGTACTTGGCTGGATTGACCTTGAAACCGAGCAAGATAGCTGAACGTATGTGCGAAAGTATGAGGAACTAAGAATTTACCTGCATATTACACTTGGCAACATCGAGCGGTGTGATACCGGCATGCGTAAGACCACAGGCAAGAGCACCACCAAGCATACTCTTTGCATAGTAAGAGGCATCATGAGGAACAGGGCCCAAATATCTACCCCAAAAAGACCGTCAGCAAAAACCTTCGTTAATCACCACCGCAGAACATCCACCGACATACCTAGCATCCCATTTTTTACCAGTGAATTCGCCGGACATGATGGATAATTAGAGTAAAGTTCTAAAATCTAATGGAGGGAGTAACTGGATGCCCTGTCCAGGTGATAGTGGTGGTAGTGTCAATCGACGTTGAAGGTCAAAAAAAAAGAAATGGATTTGAAGTTTTTCTGTCAGCGGATAAACCCGAACAGTTCCGGAAGCCACGTGCGTTACGACCCTCCCCGTGAGCAGTTGTCCATCACCGCCTCGCACTTTGCCATCAACTCGGGCCAATCTGATCTATCCGACTCCTCGTACTAAAGATATCGCTTTTGCAACTACCGCTCTTGACTAGGACTAGTCTTAAATCTTAGTTTTCATTGGATGCTCAGTATTTTGACCAAGCTTCCTCTTCTCTGGCGAGCTTTCTGGAATCTCTTTGAACGACTTATTCCGATGTCGACGGCTCACTGTCATGACATTGTCTGCAGCTGATAGTACCACCTGATACACAATAATTCAAGAAGCTCACAGAATCAAATTGGAATCGTATGGTACACGATTTTCCCTCTGTGCACGTTCGTCCAAATTGGAGGCGTATATATCAAGCATCATTCAAATGACCGGTGCCCCAAGTGTTCGGAGGAATGGCGCTTTTCACGACCCGACGATCTTTTGTCATTCTTGCGATTGTCCAATCTGCCTTGAGCTCAATTTTAAACGATGATTTAGCCAAGTCTAGTGCAATCAAGAATTTTGGGTCTAGCAACCCGCAAAGTACTCTCCCAAACTTTTCTTCGTGTCTATCTCAGCCGTCCTTCTTCTCCTGCGAAAATACCGCAGTAATTCATGATACATGTTGTTCTCCTACCCCCGGTGGACTCGTTCTGCAGACGCAGTTCTGGGATACATATACTGGGCTCGAAAGGAAGAGGCAGCTCTTACCAAGGAATAGTTGGACGATTCACGGGCTTTGGCCAGATAATTGTGATGGGTTCGTTTTTTTTATCAGTGCCTCTCTCTTCCCTTCTGCTGTTATTAATGATCTGGTTGCAGGTCATTCGAGCAGTATTGTGACTTTTCAAGGCAGTACGATCCAGCCCCAAGCCCGGCTATTCTTCCCAATGGAACTGCTGTTCCTACTTATAAAGGGCCTGGTGTCGATAGTTTTATTAAACAATTCGGGAGGCGGGATCTACTAGACTTCAGTAAGCTCATTCTGCTAGAGTTGCTACCTTCTTTCTGGTATTGATAACATCTGCTGGTGAACAGTGAACAAATACTGGATTAGCCAAGGGTCTCCTAATGCAGACTTCTGGGCGCACGAGGTTTGCTACATTCTCTTTGACTGGCTGGAATACAAAATCTCACCATCCTTGTTCGAACAGTTTTCTAAGCACGCGACGTGCACGTCCACCTTCGATGTTTCATGTTATGGTCGCACGTATAAGAAACACCAAGACGTAGTCGACTTCTTTGACACGGTGGTCCGTGCTTTTACCCGATTCCCGACTTTCTCCATGCTTGCATCGTAACTATGTTTCTTTCTCCGCATCCGTGGTGTTAATACCGTATGTTAGGTTTGGCATCGTACCATCTAACAGAACCGCTTATCCCCTGGATTTACTTCAAAGGGCTCTTAAGAGCCAAACGGGTGCGGTCCCCTTTTTGGGTTGCACACACAATGGGACCGTACTGACCGAAGTCTGGTACTTTAATCATGTTTTCGGCACTGTGAGCTCATTCCATATCTCCCTTTTTTTCGCTGGAAACTGGTGCTGAGAAAAACCTCTGATGATAGGAGCAATATGGAGCTTTCAAGCCTCTGGACTCCACTACACTTTCGTCTTGTTCGACGACAAAGCCGATTTGGTACCTTGAGCGTACACGTTCTTCTGAGAGGGACGTTAGTGGCTTATAGCACCAAGAAAGTGAGAGAGGTGAAAATACGTCCTTGTGGTTAAATAACTACAAATAAAGGTTATATCTGAATAGGAATCCACTTCTGAAAATTCTAGATTGAAGGCGTTGAGGCAAGCAGAACCTATGAGTTCAACGTCTCTCCTCCTGTCCTCCGCCTCCATTGAACCAACATCTCAACGCTGATCATCTTCAAACCCCAACGATCCGCAAACGCTCTGCAATTGTCTCTCCTCGCCATGGTACCTTGCTCATCGTCATTTACTAGTTCACAGAGAACTCCGGCTAGTGGGAGATCAGTGAGCATACATAAATCTGTGGCGCTTTCTGTGTGTCCTTTGCGGGTGAGGGTACCTCCTGGGCGGCTACGAAGAGGAACCATGTGGCCTGGACGGGTGAAATCGGACGCTGAGCAGGCTGGTGAGGCAAGCGACCGGACTGTGAGTGCTCTGTCATGAGCAGAGATGCCGGTGGTGGTTCCTGTGGGACATACACGTGAAATTAGATTTCCCCACCAAATGAAATGGATGGGTAAATTTACCATGCTTGTAATCGACAGTTACAGTATATGCAGTTTTATGTCTTTCCTCGTTCTGTGGAACCATCATTGGTATTTCCAGGTCTTCCAGCCTCTCCTGAGGTAATGCTACACAGATATATCCACTATGTCTAACGTTCAAAGACCCGCCACCGAGAAAGTGATAAGATTAGTAAACGTGTGACGAACCTTGTGTGCTTGATCATCCAAGCCATCTTCTCCGTCGTACAATGATTAGCGGCAATGATCAAATCGCCCTCGTTTTCTCTATCCTCGTCGTCCATCACGACAAGAAATTCGCCTGCTCTGAAAGACTCTAGAGCGCTTTCCATCGAGTCGAACTCGAATTTTGATCGTGGTATTACCTGGTGCTGAATTGGCTTCCACGGTGTTGATTCTGGGGTGTTTGTAAAACCATTTATGATTGTAGAAACATGCCCATTAGTCGTGGAAGGAATATGAGACGCAAGAGACTTTGATGCCACTATTTTTGGAGTTGAAGGGTCAAGAACTGGAGGTCTAGTGGTTGCTACTGGTGCCATTGCGCTAAGAATATTTGCAAGATATTACGAGGATGATGTTTTGGACGAGAAGGTAGGAGTTCAGTGCAAGATCGCCGAGGGAAGGTGAGTGGGTAAGTGGTCTGGATGCTGTGATTATTTCAGAGCCGGACCGGCCGATCAAATTACGTAACTGACTGATGGCCATGCCCGCTCCCGTCTTACCTGACTCTGTCTTCAGCCGCGTCCACGGTCCACCGCTTAATGACTTTAGGTATGCTTCCTACGCTCTCTCGCCATGGTATTTATACTCTAGTACAGCGCTGGAGTCTAGCTTCTCCAGGTCATCGCTCTCAAAAGCATTTGGGAAACTTCGTCATAAGTAAATCTGGGTCAGATTGCTTGGATTGCACCTTGTTGACACCGTTTCCGCCATAGAATATCCTGGTCGGGGTCGCGTAAGAACGTCCGACTGGTGATCGGTGTGGACTCGTTTAACTTGCCAATTCGTTACAAGAAAAGAAAGGAACTTGCATTTCTTCCGCCAGAGATCTACGACCATATTTTTGCCTTTCTACTTCCGGACGAGAGAGATCCTATATCGGACCTTCGCTGCAGAAAAATATGGATGAAGCTCACTCTCGTTTGCCGTTACTTCTACGCTTACTTCTCTCCCTTGTTGTTCCGCGTTCTCGTTGTTGACGACTTGGAAAGCACCGACTACTTCGAGGGTTATTGGCGAAATTTTTTCCAGGCAATCCATAACGGCAATCCGCACGCACTCTGTCTTGCTCGGCGTGTTCAAACACTTACTTTTAGCACGACGTTAAGGAGTGTGCAACAAGTTGTCGAGGCAACAGAGATTGAAGGGTTTACAATAAAGCGCCTCCTGACAGCAGTGTCGACTAATGTCACGACTTTGACCCTGTGGAAGACCAGGATTGACACTGAATTCGTCCAGCAAATAACACTACTCAGTCGTTTACAGGCTCTCTTCATAGTTGACTCGGCTATTCATATCGTGCCAGACACACTATTCAAATTAGGCGCTCTCAGAATTTCAACCTTTCATCTCAAGTTCCCTTGCTCTGGTTTGAGCACTGAGACGCTTTGCTCACTCGTATCCAAGAGTTGGCCACTCGTTGATTTGGTTTTGGTTGATGTGCCGCATGGCTTCGCGCGAGGCTTCTTAAACGGGCGACCAATCCTAGACGGACTACGTTCGTTCTCTCTGAAATGGATCAATTGCCCAGACACCGAATTTGTTTCCGCTCTGGACGACTTACTCGAGAATACCCCATCCATCACATCACTAGCCCTTACGTGGGTACCGACTAATACACTTACCCCAGCAAGCCCCTGCCCCCCGCTCTCATTGTCATCTTCTGCCCTTCCATGTCTCAGCAATCTGATTTGCCCCTTAGAATGGGCTCCGATGCTGCTAGGCGATCGCCGTCAGATCAGAGAGTTGGATGTGCGTTTACCACTCTCGCCACATGAAAGTACTCTGGCAAGCAAACCCTGGACGACGGAATTGTGCTGCTGGCACATGACTGCCCTACGGATGTCCTTGGAGGTCTTTCTCGACATATCGTTGCCGGAACTACCAGCTCTCAGAGAGTTAACCTTGACCGGGTCGGTACCCACTTTCAATCAGGAGGTATCCAACTTTTCACTTTTCTGTCCCGCAGGCGCTCATACGACGTTTGTCATTTTTACCATAGAGCCTCGATGTTAAGGTCCAGTCTCTACGCCTATTCATCGGTCACAAGAACGAGCATATCTTTCCTTTGCTCAGATGCCTGGAGATTTTCGATTATCCAGGCGATCGGATGAGCCTATTCGGCCTGAGTGCGCAACTCAGAATAGTCAATTTCCTTCACTCAGATCTGTGTCCTAATGTGACTTGCATTGCCCTACATCAACACCTTAATTGGCATCGTGATGTCGTTGGCGGGGTCGAATCAGAGGGTAGCACTCGATTCGTATGGATACCGACCCTATCTACAGCACCGACCGATCGAACTCACAATCACGCTACATGGGATGCTTGGAGACATGTTGTCCGACGACGTTTGCTCAATCTACTGTGTTCGATGTATTTAGTCCTGGATACAGAATTTATGGGAGACTCTGAAGCAGAGAAGACGTTAAAGGAGTTATTGGAGGTAAACTCACTAGATTCGCAGCATGGTTGTAACATAGTCGAGAGCATTCGCAATCCACCGCCGCAACGCCGGGTAACTGCGGGTAGAAGTCGTCATTATGATGTACCAGAAGGAGATAATGCCATTGAGCTGATTTCTTTTTTGCAAGGCGCTCGCCGTCTTTTTCTCAACCAAACCTTGTCCATCTAGTAGTGTTATATATATGTTGGAATCGATATAATGGTCACTTTAGCTTTTTCAAAGGTCAGAGATACGATCAAACTATTCAAGTAGACAATAAGTCTGAATATAAGGTGCAAGCAAACGCAGAATATTGCTAACACCAGCCAAAGGGAAAAAAACGTACAAATATCTATACTTTAACAGAGTAAAAATGAGGTTGTCAGGGCTCAAGCGCTCAGTACACTCAGTAGTATCGAGTGAGGTAGGTGAACTGATGATGGTCATTAGCATAACTTAGTCAGATATTCCGGATACTCTAACCTTCCACTTTATTGACCAACGACGACAACGACCGCTCTTGCACGACAAACATGGTTTATCACAACCTCAAATGTATTTGAACTGTTAGATACCATTATCCTCTTTCTGATTGCCGTTGTTAGCCCTGATCAAGGGTATCAGGTCCTGCAAGGTCAGCCAACCCAGGATAATTCTGCTCGATAAGTTTTGCTCAAACCGCTACATCTGTCTAGACGGTCGCGGACGAACGAGCCCTTATCCAACAGGAATCAGCCGCTATCAGAGCCTCATTCAGAGAGGAGGACACGTTCGCAAGGCACAACAATATCGCGAAATTGCTCTACATCCATATGCTGGGTTCACCAGCCCACTTCGGGCAGATCGAGTGCTTGAAGCTGGTTGCTAGTCCGAGATTCACGGATAAACGTCTTGGATATTTGGGTATCATGCTGTTGCTGGATGAGAACCAAGAAGTGCTGACTCTGGTGACGAACTCGCTGAAGAAGTACGTATCCACACATTCTGTCTTTCCCTACCTTAACTTCAGTTGTCTGTAGTGATATGAACCATTCCAATATGTATGCTGTGGGGCTAGCACTCTGTACCTTTGCCAATATCGCGTCTGAAGAAATGTCCCGAGATCTTGCGAACGAGATTGAGAAGCTATTAGGTTCCAGCAACACCTATATCCGCAAGAAGGTTGAGTTGATCATAACAGCTGGCATATACGTCTATAAGTATTTATTCATTTCCACAATATGTTAGGCTGCTCTTTGCGCCCTGCGGGTGATTAAGAAAGTTCCAGATCTAGCGGATCACTTCACGTCCAAAGTCAAGAACCTCCTCACGGACAAGAACCACGGTGTGCAACTAACAGCTATCACACTCGTCACGGAAATGTGTCAGTTAGATAATGCTATCCTTGAAGAGCTCAGAAATGTATGTCACCATATGCTCAAACCTATTTCATTGACGTCTTTTGCCAGGCTGTTCCACTTCTCGTGAAAAACCTCAAGGATCTGGTATCGACAGGTTACAGTCCAGAGCATGATGTCTCAGGAATCACGGATCCATTCTTGCAAGTCAAGATTCTCAGGCTGCTCAGTATGTTTGGCAAAGGGGATCAGCGTGCTAGCGAGATTATGAACGACATGCTCGCTCAAGTTTCTACGAACACAGACGCAACAAAAACTGTTGGAAATTCTATCCTATATGAGGCTGTGCTTACTGTACTAGACATCGATGCGGACGACAGTCTTAGGGTCATGGCTATCAACATTCTGGGCAAATTCCTCAGTAACCGGGATAACAACATACGGTGCGTTTAGTCGTGCTGCCTTTCATATGCATGTTGGCTAATTAAATCAAACAGATACGTTGCCTTGAACACGCTGAATAAAGTCGTATCAACGGAGGCAGATGTCGTTCAGCGCCATCGCAACATCATTTTAGATTGTCTTCGAGATGGCGATATATCCATTCGACGTCGCGCTCTAGAGCTTTCATATGCCTTGATCAACCAATCGAACGTGAAGATTCTCGTTAGAGAGCTACTTGCGTTCTTGGAAGTTGCAGATGATGAATTCAAGCTTGGGATGACAACGCAAATCAGTCTCGCGGCCGAACGATATGCACCTAGCAAGCGATGGCATATTGACACCGTATTGAGGGTTCTCAAACTGGTAAATTTACTTTGACCCACCAAAGGTTTCGTCTCACGTGAACATCCTTGAGGCTGGCAACTTCGTCCGAGAAGAAATTCTTTCTGCATTCATTCGGCTCGTTGCACATACACCGGAGTTACAGTCGTATACAGCGTCTAAACTATACACGGCTCTATTATCGGATATTTCTCAGGAAAGCTTGACCCTTGCCGCTACCTGGGTTTTAGGCGAATACAGCGAAGTTCTCTTGGAGGCAGGGTTAATAGATCAAGAGGAGGCACAAAAACCAGTCAGAAACATTTTCACTCGTTTTAGCTTGGTTTTGACCCAACTTTCTAGGTGACAGACAAGGATATCGTGGATCTCATAGTTTCAATACTTGACTCTCCCTACGCAGACTACCTTACCAGGCAGTTTGTCCTTACTGCCATGACTAAGATTGCATCACGACCAACCACATCTACTGCCCAGCAAGAGCGCATCGCAGATGTCCTTCTGAGATTCACAGCCAGTCCAGAACTAGAATTGCAGCAAAGAGCTGTGGAGTTCTCTAGTTTGTACCGATTAGGACCGGACAGAGAAGCCGTGTTAGAGCGTATGCCCCCTCCTGAGCTTAAGGTCACCGTCATGGGCACTGGTGAGTTATAGATTTTCTCATTTACCTAGTATTTCTAAGATGTTGTCTTTTCTAGTGAGCGAGAACAAGCCCGTGGGGTCAACAAGCAAGGATGTGAGAACAACTTGTTAAATCCTGGCTCTATAGCTCTAACTATTACTACTCCTCTGCAGGGTGATCTACTTGGCGATGAAATTATCTCATCTCCTGGGTCCGCTGTCAATGGTGTCCAACGAGCACAAAGCAATCAAGACCTTCTCTCCCAGATCTTCGGCAGCTCTGATTCATCCTCACCTCAAGCTTCAACCACACCATCCCAGCCTCAGAGAAAGGGCATCGACGATATCCTAGGGCTTTTCGACTCAACCCCCTCAGCGTCAACATCTACACCACCGATACAAACTCAGAACCTCTTTGGCAACAGCATAGCGACCAACTTATCCCCCACCCCATCTCTGTTCTCTTCAGCTGCTTCTCCAGCAGCAGCGCCTCCGCCTCCACAGCAGCAGCCTCGTCTGACGCAGTATACTGCATACGAGAAGAATGGGATCAAGATCACATTGACACCTCAGACAAATGCCGCTAAGCCTGGTATAGTCATGGTCCTGGCTAAGTTCCAGACAACGGGTGAGCAGGCTGTCACAGGGCTAAATTTCCAGGCTGCTGTGCCGAAGGTTCGCAATTCCTTGCCTGACTTGAAACATTGTTGACCTGTTCTTGGTATAGTCCCAGCAGCTAAATATGCTGCCCATGTCTAATCCAGATGTGAAACCGGGCTCCGTTGAGACTCAGCAGATGAGAATTGTAGCCCCAGCTGGGGTAAGTCACAACCGCCTCGTTCTATGCATCCACTTACTGACAAGTGATATAGAGCAACGTTCGACTACGACTTCGCATAACATATACGGTCAGTGGCCAATCCATTACGGATCAAACGGATTTTGCTGGATTCCCTCCAGGGTTGACTGGAGGATCATCGTGATCTTGCTGGACAGGTTGCCTGCATTTATGTAGAGTACATATTTACTTTCTTCACGTCATTCTCGTTCAATCCTAAAGTTTGTGTATTAACTCGAAGATCAAGACGAATACAAGATTCATATTTCTCAAGTAATTTTCTACACGTACAAGAAAAGAAGAATCATGATAGTAATAGTAAGTATAATTAGATGCCCACGGCGTCACCCAGATCAAATAAACATCTGTAGTGGCTGCCTAGCATACGTATTTTGACCTTCAGTAAGTTCTCCAAAGTCGGGAAAGAAAGGTACCAGAGCATCCTGAGCACCCAGATATGTTGAATTATAGATCCTCCAATATACCTCCCTAACTTTTCTCGCAGGGTGAACAACCCTTGCAGGACATAACTCATCAGCACTCCTGGACCAAGCGTCACTCTCATAGCTTCAATAGCTTCCATAACAGCACCGATCATGTGTGGCGATGTCTCGAAGCAGTTTGGCCAAACAAGGTTCATAAGATGCAGCATAGAGTCCTCGCAGCCTAACCCAGCCACCCCAAGTGCCAGGTGCTTAACAATGGTACTAGCAGTTTGGCGATGAACTAGGTCACGATCCGTGAGGGCGTCTTCGAGCATAGTGACAACAGAGTCACAATAGTAGGCAGATTGAGGCCCGACATACTCGAAGAGAAACGAGAGGGCTTTGAGACAGCCAGTTCGCACGTTCAGTTCAGCTGTCCTATATTCGTTCAAAATTGCAGGGATACATGTGAAGGCTAGAGAAAGGCATAAGTCAGCCATAGAATGATCAAAGAAGCCTCGAGGCGAAGCGAAACTCACGTCCACAAGTTTCGGCAACGATAGCAATGGCCACAGTACTGCAAACTCGACTCTGACGCTCTTGAACACGCAAATTGGTGAGGAGAACAGAAAGCACGTCCTGGGGACCCAAACTCTTGGCAATATAACCGAGCGAGTTGACTGCTGCTCGTCGAATGCCCCTTTTGTGAGCCTTGAGGAGGTCCAGCAGCTCAAAGCAGATTCGCATCGATTCTCGAGCAGGTACAAATTCAGCACCTCGGTCGGCTGTAGAAGGGGAGCTAAGTAACGAGGCAAGCAAAAAGGATGGAGACGCACCAATACGGCCAATCAAGTTAATCGAGGCCTCTTGCACCTTCTCGTGTCGGTTCCTTAGAATTGGTGTCATACGAGGTACTGTAACACAGTCAATTAATTAAAGCATATGAAAAATAGGAAAGCTCACGAAGATCTTTGACCGGTGGGTTCATCTGAGTCATACCAACCACATTGGCAATAGCACCCTCAGCGGCGATAATACTACCCAGCGTATCAGGGTACTCCTCTCCTAGCTGCTCAAACAACACAAGACCGAGCTTACTCAGTAGCTGATCTTCTCCACATTGCTTGATGACAACTGCCAAACGAGTTGTGAGGTCCGCAGCTTGCTGTCGAACTTTGGCACTCTTGTTGTTCAACCGCCAAAGAATAGTGGAAACAATCTGGGTAAGGTATGGCTTGACACGGATCCCTAGAGCATTCACGACCGTACCAAACCCATCAAGCATGACTTGGTCTTCGGTGGTTTGCTCCTGGAACGAGTAGATGATGCCATCCACGAGACGGACCTCCAGCCTCTCGTCGATATCGGATGCTCCCAGGTTAGCCACAACTTTAGTAATTGTCTCCATAACCATCTTCCTGTAGGGCTCAGCCTCGTCCTTCAACTCGTTGACTATTCTCCCCACAATCTCCGAGACTCCAGATTTCTGAGCAAGCTCGACCGTCGTCTCCACCACCTGCTTATAATTTCGTCTATCAAGAGCCATTCGCCTGACCCAGAAAGATTTAAAGAAATCTGGAAGAATGTCCTGCTTGATATACTGAGCAGTGACGCCCTCCGTGGCAGCGCACTGCTTTACGACCTTCAAAACAATCTTCTTCATCTCTTCATCAGAGGTTTGAAACTCTCGAATTAGAATGATGGTGACTTCCTTGGTGTAGTAAGACGCATATTCGGGATTCATGAGCGGGATAATGAATCCAATGGCTTTCAGGAACGCGGCCAACCCTTTGCCTCTGTGCAGACGGATACCTAACCAGAGAGGCTTTAACACACTGTCAAAGGACTCGATACCGTAAGGAGCTGACGCCTCGGCAAGTGCAGCAAGACCGAGAGCTGTCATAGTCCTGACCTTCTGTTGGTCGTCGGACAAACCAGCGGCGATACACTCCACCAAGTTCCGTAGATGTGGCAAAATAGCGCAGCCCATCATGATGGCGATTTGCTGGACGATACGGATCCCGGTGTGACGGGCTTGCCATGATTTTTTGGAGCGACAGACAGCCTTAAGGAAAGGGAGTAAAGAGGGGATCCCAAGTGCTGAAGCAACGACAGAGAAGGCTCGGGCTGTGGTGTTACGAACGTATTCATCTGCATGGTCGATATCTGGACGCATGGTGGAAATCATGTGGGCTAGACCAGCCGCTTTGGAAAGGTTGGAAATGATCTCGCGACCTTCAACACGGGCGTAGTAGTCTTCATCGATCAGAAGAGGCTCGATAACGACGAGAATCTTGTGCACGTAGGTGCGAACGAGATCATCCAGCTTGTAAAGAACCCGGTCAATAACCTTGACCAGTAAATGACGCTCCTGGTCCTCAAGCGTACGCTCCATAAGGAGGGGAAGAATTTTGTCAAACAGGGGACCAGCACCAAACCCTCGGGCCTTATCGGTGATTTGGCGTAGTGCAGTCTTTCGAACTGGTGGAGTGCCGTTCTTGATTTTGAGCAACAGACGAAGAATCTTGCGCTCCTTCATCTCGTCCACACTGAGCTCTGACTCGTCCTCCTCTTCGAGAATCCTGGCGAAATATTGATCGTCTTCGGGTTTGAAGAATGACAGGTTACCTACACCAGGGATTTCAGTGGGTAGTTCCTCGGAGAGTCCCTCAGCAGCAGCAAAAGCCGCTGCATCAGAACTCTCTTGTATTTGAAATCCGCCTACCTCCGTCACTGACGTTGAAGACATGAACTTGCGTGGAGCTACGGAGGGGGCATAACCAGGTGGAGGTGTCACGATAACATAACCAGTCG